>BROF01004185.1:59393-92035 GCA_024346535.1 Eptatretus burgeri | reverse complement strand
CCCCCCCCATTATAAATGAATCCCCTGTTAAATGTTTCAGCTCATTTTTGTGTTTTCTTCATTGGTTTAGCACAGTGCGTGTTGAGAAGTAGCGAGGGTAAATTGTGCATTTGGACTGACGGATCTCGGTAACCATCCGCTCGGGTTACGCACGGTTCGAGCACGCTACTGGCTCGTTCCGCTCGAGCTCCGCCGAGGGTGAATTTCCCTGGTAGTTTGGACGACGTGGGTATTTAGGTAAATTGAAATTGGCATTCGACCCTATCCCACGCAGTCGACCTATTGGTGATCTTCGGTCCGATAAGGGACCCGTCAGCTCCGGAGTTATCCGGGGTGACGACGTATATATTCCGGGTGTTCGGTGGAGCCGACTCTACTGCTCCATCTAGCGGTCGTGCTCATCGCCGAAACTCAGCTCCACAGCAATATATCAAAGGCTATTCATTGAAAACAGCTGAAATTTGGAATGTACATTGGACAATATGTCTAATTAATGGCTTTCAAAACAAATTCCACTTAAGTGCCATAGTTTTTGCTTTTTTGATAGTTTTTGCTCATTTGCTATGAGCTTGAGTTCTGCTCTTGTGCAGTCCAAGGTTCAATGGCGGTGTTGTTAGAAGCAGACTTCTGCATCAATCAATGGAGCACGAAGCGACACATCCCCCTCTATATGGAACAGTTTCTCTGTATGCAACTTTAACACAGGCACTGAAAATTTCTACGGGGGGGGGGGGGAGGTTGCCTCCAAAAATAGGCATTTGCTTTCTTCAAAACCACACACACGATTTGGTGAAACTTGACCACAACCTTCATCACCCATGATATTGTTGGGGAAAATGCCAGGGGCATAGAAAAGGCCCCTTTATATGGTATGTGCCATGTGGAAAACAATAGAAATGAAGAGACATTCCATGGCTTGTGAAAATGCCAGATGATAGAAAATAGGGCGCATTCAAAAAAAATCTCATATACATGTTGTACTACCCTTGTGTTCTTAGGGGGAACCAAGTAATGCTCTCGAAAAGTTCATATAAAGATGCGTCCTACATATATCTATTAAAACACGTCAGTACATAGTTGTTTTTTTTTTTGTTCTTTGCAAACGAAAACCCATAAGATAATGTGCATGTGTGTGATAAAATTCTTTTAAAAATTGGTGCCCTTTAATATGAACTTTTCAAGAGCATTACTTGGTTCCTCCTTAGAACACAATAGTAGGACAACACGTACACGAGATTTTTTTGAATGTGCCTTATTTTCTATCGTCTCGCATTTCCACAAGCCATGGAATGTCCCTTCTTTTCTATTGATTGTCACATGGCACATTCCATATAAAGGGGCCTTTTCTATGCCCCTGGTATTTTCCTCAAGATCCTAATTAAAGGTAATGACTGACATTTCGGTAATTGGTTGCCCACAAATCTCTGGGCCTAACTTAGAAGTTAATGATCAAATAAAGTTGTGGTTCAGTTTATCGATTCAAATTGTTGCAAAAGAAAGAGGTAGGAGAAAACAACACCCATTTTTGTGTTGTGTGTTTTTTTTTAACCAATGGCGTGGCTTGAGGGGTGATCAGATCACCCCTCAAGCCACGCCATTGGTTTGCAGGAGTTTCACCTTGTTGGTTGTATTATTTTCAGATTGGCGGTTTGCAAGCTTCAGTCATCGTCATATTACACGCACTGATAGGACCAGCAAAATTACTATCATTGCAGGCCAATGCCACATGAGCAGGCAGATATAATGGAGTGGAGTATGAGAAAATCTGTTCAGTTTCAATGTCTGCAGTTCATTACCCCGTGCACACCAAGCAAAAAGCGGGGTTAAGCAATTGGTTCATGTCCGTCTGTCTGCCTGTCTTATCAGTTTATGATCATCAGTTTATGACCATCAGTTTATGATCGAGGAGCAATGTATTTAAATCGAATGTTATATTTTAAACACAAATCGGGACATGAATCGGAAGACAAATCTTCCGTTTAACTGTACTTTGTCTGAATTTGTCCTGATCGCGCGTGCACCGAGAGGAACGAGATAATTTTTTTACTCTGCCTGCCTGCCTCGCAGTCAAACAAAATCGAAAATCATTCCAAACAGGAAACCTATTGTTTTTAAGGGCATTACAAGGGACATAAATAACAGGCACGAAGAACTAATGTGATGTGTTAGATAGAGTGATGTTACAGACACTGGGTAAAACGGTGGTCAAACCCAGAATTAAATTTATTTATACGACGTTTACTATCTTTATTTTATTTAAATTTAATTGCAGACGAACACTGTAGAACACAAATTGCCTTCGTGTCACTTCCAAGAACCTCCAGTTTTGCAGTACGTGGACATGTTCTGTAAGGTGCTGTATCAGGTGCCGTTTGAATGTTGCTAAACTTCCAGATTTTTTTTTAATGATCTTTGAAATTATTATTGTATTAAAATTGAAGTATATACTTAACACTGCATGGGGTATCGTTTTCTATGAACTCTCTAGTATTGCTCATTATTTAGTTTCAATGTTAGGTAAACAAAATTTTGACTTCAGGAAATTGATACCCACCTCAACTGCTGCTGTCATGAGATGATAATGCAACAGACCAGATCAAATTCAGCAAACTGCATTAACTTGCACTCAGTTGGGACAAGCAAGTATTGCTATAAAAGTAAAAGAGGGCATAAACAAGGGAGTCTGGGGGCAAGGTGTGGGATAAGGAGAACAGGAGCATCGTCTGAGGGCTCTAGTCTTCTCCTCGAGCTGCTGTTCTGTATATATATATATATATATATATATATATATATATATATATATATATATATATATATATATATATATATATATATATATATATATATATATATATTGTAATCCAAAGCACATGGTTCAGACATGGCAACCCTGCCAAAGCTGCACATCTTGCATCGTTGCTCTGTAATTGTGGAGGGAAATGCCCACTGAAAAGTGCGTTTGTTTGCACTTAAAAAGCAGTGTTGGTTGTGTTTAAAAGCATGGTAATACACTCATCGGCAAGGCCCTGATTATGCTCAACCGTCCTGCATTGGTAGCAGTTTTGGCTCCACCTATAAAATTATTTTTGAATTTGTGTGCACCAGTACTTTGCACCACCGTTTGTTCCTTAGCTTTCAAAACCACTTTCCCTTAACCACTTGCCTTGGTACCTGCTGCACAGGTCAACACCAGAGGTGTGCCAATCTCTGTGATTATACTCAGTTCCTTAATCTTTATCCCTGAGTATATAGGCTCACACCCAAGACACAGTTCTTGCTGTGCTACTACTCAGTCCCTTGACCACTCACACTCAGTTCCTCTGTTACTTCTTACCTCTCATCCAACTCACTGGTCTACACCCTGGGTGTGACTTTTCTTGTGCTGTTGCCTCACCCCAAACCGTACTGCATATTGGTCAGCATTGACCTCTGTGCTGTGTCAGAGAATCCCTCATAGTTTGGCATTTCCTGTGTTCAGCGTTCCGAGCTCCAAACGTCAGCGACTTGCTTGCATTCTTCACTTTTATTGCAATTCCTCCTGCTCGCTCTTACCTCTCACTCTGGTTTTCCCTTCTTTCCCTTTCATCTGTGTTACTGCTCACCTTTCATCTCTCAATCCATGATTTCCGTATTTCTCTTTCAGCTTGAGTTCTCCCCAGCGCTTCCACTAGTGTTTCCAAAGTGGTGGTGCACCCACATTCCATCACTGCACACGGGTGAAGTCACCACACTAACAAAATGACAAAGATTGCATAAGTTAATTCAGTGTTAACTGTGCAGTTTAATCATCCCACTTAGGTTTTTTTCAGATTGGGTTAATCATTACAGAAGTTAAATAGCCTCTAAAAAAGTATGATGTAAGAAAAGATGACCTCTAAAAAAGATGACCTTCAGACTGCAGCAGTCCTTTGTGTGAATAAGCAAGTGAGTGGCATATTGACTAACATTTGGAATACCACAGAATTTGGGCATTCATCCAAAATTAACTACAACTTGCTCTTTCAAATTTCTTTACTCTTTCATTGTGAATATAGCTTCTTTGCACCCCCCCCCTTGCTTTTACTGATTTGTACTGCTTACAGCACTTGTGCTACTAAAAGCATTGATGACCTTTTGGCAACTCTTTGAAACTGAGCAAAAATTTTTTATTGCACTATCTTAACAAACACACAAATTCAATATGAAGAATTTCTCATATATGTCAATATATTAACCAGTATTTCACCAACAAACCACCAAAAAAATTTAAAGCCTTTGCCAAATCTGATGGAGAAAGTTTAACATTGGAAATATGTTCGTTGAAAACACAAATATGCACATTATGTGATTATTATCTTGCCAAAACGAAGTTTTTGCAAGATATGTTAGTCAGCTTGTATGTTTTTTTTGTTTGTTTGTTTGTTTGTTTGTCTGTAATCACGGATAAAAAATTCTGCAGAGCACAGTTATCATTGGAAATTTTTGTAACTTCGCATATCAGAGGCCTATAGAGGTCCCTTTCAGTGCACAAAAATTTGAAGGTCAAGGTCAAAGGTCAAGGTCACTTTGTCGCAAATCAGGGGAGTCGACGAAACCCTTATTTTTTGAGTAATTTTGATCGGATCGTCTTCAAACTTAATGGGAATATAGTTCATGGTCTGGCGCTCAGCTGATTAATTTTTGGTGGCGATTGGCCTTGACCTTCATGGTTAGCTCCTGAGGTCAAACATATTTGACCCCAAGGTCAAATTCTCAAGTTTTAGGAACCATATCGTGTAGTACATCAAATTGAACACCTTGATGAGTGCTTTTTAGATATGTCAAGCTTGAGACATTATGACGTCATTTAGTAACGTTATGAGGCAAACGCATATTTTTCATGGTTACTCTAGAACGATTCTCATCGGAATCTCTCGTGGGCAGATATTCCTCAAGGAGTCGCTCCTGGTGGATAGCAGCTCTGTTCACCTCAGTGTGACCTTAAAGAAGTCACACGTGGTCAGCTTTTGGCAAGATACGGGTCACCCTGTGGGTGACATTGTTTTTATTTTTTTGTTTGTCTGTAATCACGTATAAAAAATTCTGCAGAGCACAGTTATCATTGGAAATTTTTGTAACTTGGCATAGCAGAGGCCTATAGAGGTCCCTTTCAACGCACAAAATTTTGAAGGTCAAGGTCAAAGGTCAAGGTCACTTTGTCGCAAATCAGGGGAGTTGACGAAACCCTTATTTTTTGAGTAATTTTTATCGGATCGTCTTCAAACTTAATGGGAATATAGTTCATGGTCTGGCGCTCAGCTGATTAATTTTTGGTGGTGATTGGCCTTGACCTTCATATGTTTTTTTTGTCTGTAATCACGTATAAATCACTCTGCAGAGCACAGTTATCATTGGAAATTTTTGTAACTTCGCATATCAGAGGCCTATAGAGGTCCCTTTCAGCACATGAAATTTTGAAGGTCAAGGTTACTTTGTTGCAAATCAGGGGAGTCGACAAAACCCTTATTTTTTTGAGTAATTTTAATCTAATCGTCTCCAAACTTTATGGGAATGTAGTATATGGTCTGGCGCTCAGCTGGTTAGTTTTTGGTGGCGATTGGCCTTGACCTTCATGGTTAGCGCCTGAGGTCAAACATATTTGACCCCAAGGTCAAATTTTCAAGTTTTAGGAACCATATCGTGTAGTACCCCAAATTGAACACCTCGATGAGTGCTTTCTAGATATGTCAAGCTTGAGGCATTATGACATCATTTGGTGACGTTATGAGGCAAACACATATTTTTCATGGTTACTCTGTAGAACGATTCTAATCGGAATCTCTCGTGGGCATATATTCCTCAAGGAGTCGCTCCTGGTGGATAGCAGCTCTGTTCACCTCAGTGTGACCTTAAAGAAGTCACACGTGGTCACCTTTTGGCAAGATACGGGTCACTCTACGGGTGACATTGGTTTATTTCCATGTTATTCAACAGAAAGCAAAAATAATTTCAAATATTACAACTCGTATCAATAATTATTCCTGCTTAATAAGAATTCTTCCTACTGTTTATAGTTCTGAAAATTTTAAAAAGGCGATAAGCATTAAATATATTTTCTTAGTTAGAAGAGATTGATGTAATCAATAATTTCTTTCTTTTAAGTAATATTTTTTATTCACAAATCCCAAAACACAAAATATTTCAACACAAAGTATTCCATTAATGTCATTATGGATCATTTACAAAGTAAAACAAAACTTTAAATTGCCCTCGTTAACCCTCATTAACCCCATCCCGCCCCACCCCATCCCTCCCCACCGCAATCTCTCCTCCATCCAAATTTCCAGTTGGAGTGTGCTTCTGTATCCATCTTGTCCACTCCATGCATCCTCCCCTGCCCCCCCCCATTCCTCCCCACGCCCTTTGTTTGTCCAAGTCTCCCTCTATCTTAGCCTTCTACTCTGCTGTTGGTGTTTCGCCCGTCTCTCTACTGTTCCTTCTCCATCCTGTTACGTCCTGATCCGTTGAGTGTACTCACTCTTTCACGAGCCTCAACTGTGTAGCCTCAGAAAAAAATAAACCTGAAGAAACTTGAAATCCCTTTGTGTCTTTGTGATATGTAATAGCGACAAGCTCTTGTGTTCCCTTCATTTATAATTATACAAATGAGGGGATTCCTCACGTTTGTTTCAACTTTTACTTCCTCCAGACAGTTAAGTTCACTCATCTCTACGGCGCACCGGCATGAGCCGACACAACAACAACATGGCACAAAATGTAACATGTCTCACAGACGGCCCGTGCAGGGGCTAATCCGATGATCTCACCAAACTGTCTGATGAGAGAGAGCTGTATAACGTCCAAACAATATCCAAACATGAGAGAGCTGTATAACGTCCAACTACCTTACAACATTCAAAATAATTTGGGTATCTAATAATTGGTAGTGCAGGAAGTGGAAGGACTTGTCTTCTACTGAAAATTCCTCTCACACCTCACTATTTACATTACAAAATTTTTATGATTTTCACAAAAGAGTCCATTTTCAATATCAATATAAAATGTTCTTAAAAGTTTTCAATCCAAGCCTCAGAAAGAAATATATTGTTGCGGTTCTGAAACCCACATGTGTCTAAGGCAATAGCATACATCATACAGTGGTCCCCAGACAGTTATTTCATTAATATACGTGCAGTTAGTCCTTTCCCTCATGTCTAATGGGTCAAACAGGACAAAGTGCGTTGTGTGGATCTCATAGTTAGGTCTGATTATATCTCTATCTTCATTCCTCCTCTTCTCCTCTTATTCCTGAAATAAATTCAAGCAGGCACCGCACCCAGATGGCCGCTTCTGAAAACCACAGCAACATCCACCTCTATCAGATTGCGTCCTCGCGGAGACCAAAGGAAGCACAACCTCCACGAAGGAAAAATCCTCCACAGCAAGATATGGTGTCAAAGGGAATTGTACAACCATACGTTAAATCCCAATGCCATACAGGACGCACGTGGTGTGCTATTTTCAACCCTAATTATATCCAATCCTTTCCTTCAATCCATTGCACAGTATGGGACACGTATGGCGCACATCTCTATTCAGGTCTGCGCATGGGTTTAAAATAACATCTTACCGTCGATTTTCGCTCGCCACCGTGGCCACCGGTGTCTTTCGCGGATGATGGAGGTCTTCTTGTGCCTCCGTCTCGATGCAGCCGCCACCAAGCAGAGGCATACTGTACAGCCTGGATCGCTCGGACCGCATGGCGTCCAAACGAAGCAAGCACATTGATCAGCACCAACCACAGCGCACCGGGGGTGCCCGAGCAGGCATGCGGGGCCAACGTGGCCCTCGGCCAGTCGCCAGAGCAAGGCCCAGGAGTTCGTTGCAAGGCGATTCATATCACGCGGTTCGGAGCAAGACAATTTCATAGCTCCACGATCTCTCGCTGGATGTACAATAAAGCCGTTTCCGGCCGGGTCGTGCAGTGGCCAGGGCCCAATGGGAATGCCAGATTTGGGTGATGATGCATCGCTTCGGGGCGGCACCCCACCCTGCACCACCAGACCTATAAAGGACGGATCGCGGTGTGGGAGTCGTCGTCGTCGTGGTCATCCTCATTATCTTTGCCTGGACTTGGATCGATATCTGCATATGCCTGCTCCTCCGCAAGTCCTGTCTGCCACTCCGCCCACTTGCTCTCGACCTTCACCTCCCTATCTCTGGAATCCCTACATTCGCCGTCTGGATCCACCTACCACCCTTCTTCATGCCAGATGGCCTCACTCTTTCTCTGGATCAGTGCACACGCTGCACCAACATCGTAATCAAGCAGGAGACAATGCACCAACCCTCGAACTGGGATCGCTCGGCGGAGCGTCCCCCAAAACTTACTGAGTAGCACAGTCGGTCAACCGTGCAAGGTATTACGAGACCGTTAGCCTCATCTCTTCTCCTTTCTTGAGATTAACTTCTCCTCATTGGGGTGTGTGTGTGTGTGTGTGTGTGTGTGTGTGTGTGTGTGTGTGTGTGTGTGTGTGTGTCATGGCACCTGTCCTCACTTAAGTTAGGATTGCACAAGAATTATATCAGGATAGGTCTGCTCTGTGTCTGCTTTTGGAAGTTGCTTGTTTTATTGTCGCACCACACTTTTCTTTCTATCTCTATTTACACACAAAAATAAACTACCTTCACTGTGCCACATATTTTTTCCTCGCCTGCCTGTAATACAGTAGACTAGGTGTAAGTTGGCAGCGTGTAATGCGTCACTTCGCCTAAGTCGGCAGCGTCAAAAAGTCCCGAATTTATCTCATGTTAAATTCCTTTGAATAAAGGGTCATCCCTCTGTAAGTTGTCATCTCTAAGTCGTCACTTCGTCTAAGTCATCAGATGTTGTCCATTCCCACGTAATGGAAACTCAAGTAAATTACCACTCCTAACTCGTCACACGGAACTGCTGCCTCGTGAGAAGCCCGATTTCATGGAATCGTGATGCTCGCTCATTGGTGTACACCGCCAGTGATAGGCTATTTATAACTGCGTACACACGTTGATCGCACTGCAGGCAGGACAATGGCGACTAAGCGTAAGCTTACAACTAAAACCTACCAAGAAAAATACGACATTATCCAGTTTTGCGAGGCAAATCCACTGATGAAGAAAACAGACATAGCTGAGAAGTTTGACATCATACGGCAGACATTGAAAGATATCTTGAAGAATAAGGGCAAGATAATTTGGACAAGTGGAGAAGATCGTGAGGCCAGTGGGAAGTGTGAAATGCGTGAAATGTGTGTCCTTTGAAGATGTCGATGACGTGCTCATCATCTGGTTTCGGCAAATGTCGGCTCTGCCAAATATTCGGTTTCGGCCGATTCGCCCAAATATTCGGCCGATACTGTCTTTCGGTGGAGGATTGCCCAGCCAACATCATGGAATACAATGACCGGTTTGAATCCTTTCTCATGCACCAGATGCCCAAGAGTTTGAGGCAGTCAAACATAATGGATTACTTCGCGAAGAAGTAAAGGATCGATCGAGCTTAGTGTTGAAGTCCGATCATGGTTTTATATTGGCTTGTTTTGTACATTACCGCACTCACTTATACATAGGCATTGAGTGGTAATCATCACCACGATGACTGTGTGTCATGTAATTTATCACCATACCATCACCGATGGTATACGAGTTGTCTTACGGAGTTGTTCATTATCTTTACTTTTGAGAAACTGATTCATGAATTCCATCTTTGCTTGATCATGTTCCAACTCACCAACTCACCCCCACCTATGCCCCGAGGATTGTGTTTTCCTTTTGGTACAATAGCCAGCTCTCACACATATGTGTCCAGGCCACGCGCGACTTCATCCTTCACCCCACAGTCATCATGAATGTTCGCATACGCGTAAGTCGTCACATTTCTAAGTCGTCACTTTTTTCTCGGTCCCGATGGTGACAACTTACGCCTAGTCTACTGTATATCCTTTGTATAAATGTTCCCAGCTCGTTTTTGTCTTTTCTTTCATTGATCCAGCATGGTCCATATCCGAGCCGAGCCAGCACTCCATTCCCAACGATCCGTTCTTTTAGCCGGTACGTTCCTTGGCAGTGTCGCTCAGCTGCATCTGGTCCGGTAAGGTGATCCGGTTCGGAAAAGGCGTACCGAGGGCGTGTCCCCCGGTAATTAGGTCACGTGATTATTTTTATGGAACCGATATTAGACGGAGGACCCTAAGTCATGTGGTTGAGTTATTGGCGTTCATGGTCGGTTAGTGACCCGCCGCGTCATGGATTTATCCATGTGCAATGGCCTGCGATTCCGGGGAGTCTGGTGGGAACCCGAGATAGCTTCCCTCCCTCGTGGTCTTCTCACCCGACCCCCAGCCACAACAATATTATTTGTCTGTAAAAATTAACAAAACAAAACAAAAAAACAAGAAAAAGAGCAATCAGAGATGGCAGACCCTTGCCAGGAATTGTTTTGTGTGGGGTTTGTATAGTTTTGTGTGATGTATTTTGTGTGGTGTGTCACGTAATTAATAATAGACAAAACTAGAACTGCCACTTTATAACTGCTGGCAGTGATGACCGGGTACCAAGATGTCCTGCTTTGAATGGTAGCTACAATCCTGCATTGGAGTCATCAGAAGGAACCCAAACAACAACAAAAAGCAAAGATAAAGCCATCAGGAGGAACCTGGATAGGATTCAGGTTTCAGTTGCTACTCCTCTTCCCTCAAACCCTCGCAGGCAGGCACAGCCAAGTAGCCTTATTTAAAAAAACAACAGTAAAAAAACCCAGATCAAAAAAATAAATAATTCTGGCTGCCAAACCATGCGTCCGATCAGGTTGGAATTTAAAACATATTCCCCATCACGACTAAATCATATTGTGAAGTGTCACGTCGATCGATGAAGTGGTTCAAGAGAAAGTATTTTAAAAAGATTTTTGCTCAATCCAATATGGCTGCAAGACCATGTGACCTATCAATTGTTAGTCAATCAATCAAAACCTATCAATCAACCCTACGATAATATCCCCAAGGCTTGGGGAACATTTGTGTGAAGTTTTCCCTCAATATGTTCAGTCGTTCTGGAGAAGAAGATTTTTTATGGGTTTTCGGGTAAATCCAATATCGCTGTCAAACCATGTGACCTTACAGGTATGACATCATGTGTGAACATTTTGTTCCTCATGGATAGGTGGTAATACATGTAAAGTTTCACCATGAACTGATCAGCCATTTCATAGAAGATTTTTGAAGTTTTTTTTAAAAAAACAATATGGCTGCCGAACCCCATGACCGATCACGTCATCAATTTGCTTTCTGTGGACCAATTTATCCCTAGCTGACCCTCAAAATTGTTCATACTCATCGGATGTGGCATTCTATGTATGCAATAATGACATCATAATCAAGGCACCTATGATAAAAATGTATGTATAATCTTTTTAAAAATCGCATTTATTTCCTATGAGGAGTACTTGCCATGTGCCAAGTTTCAATTTTTTCCTTGGTGCAGTTTCAGAGATGCAGAGGTCCAAAGTTTTTCATTTGTTCCAACATGGCTGCCACACCACGTGACGTATTACATAATTATAACTAGCATAACCCGCGCTCTGCGCGACATGTTGGGGTGGGTATGTTTGAGAAAGGAACTGATGCAGAGTATCAGTAGTAATTTTACTTTAATGCAGTAAGTGGAATACGATTTCACTGTTTCAGAACCATTTTATTTACTTTTTTTTGTACCATGCATCTCATATGGTCTTTGAGATAATGTAAGCCGAATATCACGTCACTCGAGCGCAGAACAAAGTCGAAGATAGCGCGACACAAAACCACAAACTCGGAAATAATATATAAGATTAAAGCATTCGACATGAGTAGTCGCTCCTATGGTGAAAATTTAGTCTCAATCTGACAAGCGGTTGCAGAGAAAAACATTCACGTTCTATGCGAACAAACAGACAGACACATAGACAAACGGACCCAAATGCAATACCCTCTCCTCTGGCGAGGCTAATGAGAGACACCCGACATACAATGGTGAATCAGCCAAAACTCTGTCATTTCATACGGTAACATCAGTGTGACTAAGAATTTAAAGTTTTTATCCCCCACCGCATGGCGGAAGGGGGATATTGTTGTCACTCGGGTCGTTCGTCCGTCCGGCCGGCTGTCCGTCCGTCCGTCCGTCCGGCTGGCTGGGCGTCAACATTTATTTCAATGGCGGGGGATTCCCCATCTCTGATGGGTATATTTTTATTATCCCCCGCCGCGTGGCAGAAGGGGGATATTGTTATTATGATGCTAACCTTCTGCATGTGAAAGCAGTTCAGCACAGCAAATTTCAGTCAAATTGGGTCAGGCCTTTGGAAACTTATAAGGTACAAACAAACAAAAGACATATATATATATATATATATATATATATATATATATATATATATATATATATATATATATATATATATATATATATTACAAATACAAGTGTGTGTTTTAACATTTAATTTTTTTTAAAGGAATCCTTTAAATCACAATATATTTTAGGAATAGCCAATACTACACAATTGATTTAAAGTGTGTGTGTATAAATGTGATATAATTTTGAGAAGCAAAAATGAAAAAAGGTGTGTGTGTGTGTGTGTGTGTGTGTGTGTGTGTGTGTGTGTGTGTGTGTGTGTGTGTGTTAGAATTGGAGGAAGGAAATGAAAAAGGAGGTGTGTTTGTGTATAAAAGGTAAGAGTAATAATAATAAGAAAGGGAAACATATACAAAATTAGAAGGGCACTCAGTAGAGCGCATACCTCTGCCATGTAATGCCTGATCAATGAGAACATATCGGGCCCAACACATTTTTGAACTATTATGCTATATATCGTTTTTGGCCCGATCTCTCATGGTGAAGAATCACTTTAAAAATTATCTGATCTACAGGGTGCCCCACAGAAAACCAGGAAATTTGGTACAGTTTATTTTAAACAAAACAAAAGCAAACTTAGATGTAGTGTAAAACAAAGATACAAATTTGATAACTGCTGCATTCTGAAATTAAAATAAAAAAACGGTTAGAAAATTTATATGTTAGTTTATTGATATGGTAAAATACGGCAAAATAAATCTCAAAATCTCAAATTTCCTGGTTTTCTGTGGGGCACCCTATAGAAGGAAAATCTCAAAAGCACTTTACAAAGAGAAAAGGTAAGAAAAATGTAAAAAAGAATTAAGCAAAAGTAATTGTAAAAAGATGCGAATTTAAGAGATATTTAAAACTGCAATAAATGAGGCTGTACATATATATTTAAAATGGCCGCAAGTTCCCCCCTGTTGAGAAATATTTCGGAAGCTTATCATATAGTTCGACTGACCAAAGTCTTCATCTTCATGTAAGGAGCTACCAAGAGATTCCTGTTGTTAGATCACATATTTCTTTCAGGGGTGTAAGAAGTCCAGAAATGTCACCAGAAATCAATTTTTGTTTGGCTTTAATGGTCACTAGGTGTTTTGATTAAACTGACAGGTTTAATCAAAAGACATGTTGTACTTCACAAACATATTGCATGTCTATCTCTGAATCTCAATGAGAATGTAAAATGAAGTAAAACATGCCAGAAAGGATATTTTATTACATATAGTCGTTGTTGTTGCTGCTGTTGTGGCATCTGTGGTTGTTGTCTGTGTTTCTTTCGTGTACCTTTATTTATTTTTCTCTTGCTTTGAGAAGTATTACCATCTATAATTTTTTATGCTACTTCTGTGTCCTTCTAAAAGGTTCCTGCTGTTGTAGAATAATAAATGTTACTGCTGGAACCTCTGCATTAAGCTCCCATTCCCGCTTCTTTGTCTACAATCGCGGAAAGACAGGCTTTCAAAGCATTCCCGTTTTATGATTAAACGGACACAAATTTTTGTTCCAACTTAATTGATTATTCGCTTACCAATCAAGGAAGTAATTAGATTATTAGCTTTCCAATGGTATCATTTTTATTATTCTACAAGAGCAGGAATCATGACATTAAAGCTCGAAGTCCTGCTTCTTCTTCGCATGTCGAACAGACACACAGATGGATGCTTTTCCTTTAAGTAACAGATTCTGTCCAGCAGTTATGATAATTTACCCACTTCGTATAATAATTCTCCACTCCACAACATGAAAATAAAAATCCAAATTGGAGTTGGCCATTCCAACTTAGTAGAACATTCCCATGCACAACCAGAGTGCAACCAACACTTTTCAACTGATTTATTCCCATGGTTTAGGAGTGAAAATAGTGCAGTGTGTGCATGTAAATTAGCCAAATCATTTTTTATTCTATAAGATTTTCATCAAGATACTATTACATTATGTACTGTAAACCACTAGGACTTGTAATACACTCTCCCATTGAGAGCAGTTCTACACGAGACACATTTACATCGAGAATTTGGGGCCCCTCACATTCCTCCCCCTACCCCAACCCATCTATGAATTTCTTTGAAAATGAAATGAATTTCTTTAATGCCTAAAACCTTCCCAGGCACACCCCCAGTACAACCACCAAACTTCAACTCCTTCCATCCAGCGGTATCGGAGTGCATGCAACTCAAACACACGCACACACATCTCGTTTTTTCACACACTTTGACAGGCTTCATAGGTGGGGTGGTGGTGAGAATGTTTTTGGTTGAAGGCATGGAGGAAAATTCGGCTTTCTTTGAAAGAGGAGGCTGGATGAACTAAGTCTTTAGAAGTGAGGTGGTTTTGAGAAATAAGCCTTGTCAAAGTAAAAAATGAAGAATGACTGAGTTGTTCATGATGGAGTAATAAGCAGAGTAAGGCACTTTATGATACATTTTGGAAGCATTTTTAAAATATATATTTTTAAATGTTGTGAAGGGGGTTTTAAAGAGGAGAAACATTTCATTCAATTTGGGGATATTGCAAAGAGGGTATAGGAAAATGAGAGGGGAGTTTCAAAAAAAAAATTTTCATTCTTTCCATTGTTGTTGTTGTTGGTAGTTGGGGTTTTTTTCCCCCTGAATGTTTGTTTTTTTCCGGTTGAAGAGAGAGAGATATTTTGTTGTAATTTTTTTGCGGGAGTAGGCGAAAAGGATTTTGTTGAGGGTTCAGAAGTAACAATAACAGGAACAAAGAAGCGAAAGCAAGGTCGTAAAATGTAGGGGAAGCACACTTGACTATCACAGGTAGGCCCAACTGAACTCGAGACAAACTAAACAATTCAACACAGTACACGGTTTGGGACAGAGAAGTTGATGAAAACATGAAAAGCAAAGCAGGAATAAAAATGAAACAGCAAAAGACAACGTAAATAGTTGGGGGAACTGAGCTTCGAAGAACTGGTAGGAGAGAGCGCCGATCAGTCATCCACGTGCACCGCTCCCCGAACCAGAAGTACTAATAACTGCAGTATTAATCTAAATCGTCCCAAATGCATTGCTGTAATCTCAATCTCATAATGTCTTAAATATCTCATCCTAAAACAGACTTAATATTAATCGGTCGTTGATTGAAATCCATTTTCTTGTTGTGTTTTTTTTCAAACATATCTTACAGTCTCTAACAAGACTTGAAACCTGTTTTTATGTTTTCCACAATCATCTCTTCCCCATCATTTCTCAATTCATTGTCAAAAACTGTCTACATTTATAAATTTGTGCATAATATCTGATAAATGTGTAGTTTGTTTTGTGGTTGTAGTGATGATATTTTTCTCATTTGTTCAACCACTATAGGATATAAAGCAGTGCTTGTAAGGTTTAGTGTAATTGATCATATTGTCACGTCCATGCCGATTAAGAACGACATTGAACGGATCGACTTAAACTGCCTTTAAGGCACTGCATTCAACATTACTCTATTTCCTGTTCCGCAAGGTTTCCCGAATGAACAAAAATGATGCCAATCACACACAGAAAGCAGATGGCTGAAAACACTTCCTTACCTTTTAAGGAATTTATTTTTATATTGAAAAGCACAGGGAAGAGGGTCGACAAGACACGATCATCAATGGAACAAACCAAGCGAGTCAAAAGACACAAAGAGGAGAATGGGATATGTAAACTGATATCCAGTAACTCAAATCCTAACCAACTCAGCACCACAGATCATATCTTTACAACACAATCATGCAGGTGGGATTCCCCTTTTCTCTGATGCACAGGGTCAACGTAGTTCAATAAAATGCAACCCATTTTAGAGATCAGGTGCAAGATGAGAGCCAGTAACGATGATTCCCAGAGGAAGCCAAATAGCCATGAGCAGGGCCAGCGATGAGTAGGCCTTCATCCTGGTCTCATGGTTCCCTTTGTCCTTTTTACACCACACCCTCCAAAAACACAGGGTGATCCCCGTTTGGGTTGTTTCCGCAGAGGCTTCTCCTCCAAGCAAGGCCTCTGGCCTCTTTGCACATGAGCCTCTCCTTTCTCACTTTATTCTCTCTTTGTCCTCTCTTGTGGACTCTCCAGTAGACTCTCCAGTCTTGACTCTTGTGTACACCAGTCGACTCCAATCCTCCTCTCCCTCCTGCTGGGTGGAATCTTCCTCTTGGGTCCTGCCCATGGGGGTGGTCACAATAAAAAATAAATGCACATCTTTTCCTCTGGGATCCATAGCCCACTGCACCACGATGGCTGGCACATGGTGGCCAGAAAGATCATAACTGGCCTAGTTGTACACGTTGCATGTGTGCCTTTGTAATGGGAAGTCCACACCTAGTCCTGCCAAAAAGAAAAGGTTTTGCATCCACATAATTAATCTGTCTACCCTGTCTATAAATTATATACGCTGCCTCCTCAGCGTCACATGTAACAGACGACTTACTCTGACAGATCCCTTTACATGTCAATCTAACCTACTCGACACACACGCACCATACTACACTTACCACAGCCGAGCTATGGATCTGCCCCTCCACATAACAATATTTAGAGAGCAAAAGGATTATTAGAAGTGCTGTTTGTCAGAAACAAAACTGAATTTCTCTCCAGAGTTTGCAGTAGAGTGATTTGAAAAAGCAAAGTACAATGAAAATGTAAGTTGTGATTATCCCCACACTTTTTAATAAAAACAGAACGGGCGGGTATTGCAATTGGGTCTGTCTGTCTGTCTGTCCATCTATCCGTTACCCTATCTACTCCTAAACAATTGTGCAGAAATTCACCAAACTAGGTAATTATGATCACTACATGAAAAGAAGCTATGAGAACAGTATAATTTTTGGTCCTGTCTCCTGGGGCTCTGGGGCTTCATCAAAAGGACAAATACCAAAAAATGCAAGTAGGGGCACATTTTAAAACATTTTTTAAATGAAACTTTGAACATACAATCAACATTGGGGGATGCATTAAATATGTGACAACTTTTGGATTTGACCCACAGTTCATGCCCCAGGGAATGGAAACAAAACTTCTAGTATGTCAAAACAGAAGATGTTTTTTAACTAAAAATTTTACATTGGGTCATTCCGAGTGGAACGTTTTGCCATCTTTCAACTTTGCTTTCAGTGAGAAGCGTGGGGATTTGTGGTGGCATGGTGACTTCGCTCTAGTTAGTTTTGGAAGAATGCCCACATCCTCTGGTATGCTAACTGCAAGGCTGTGTCACTCACTTTCTTCATCATAGAGGGAACTGCTGATGTCTGGAGTTCATCACATCTTACTTGATTAAGGGCAATTTAACTTTTAGAATATTTTTTCAGCTCGTTAAAATGTTTTTTTTGTTTGATAACACACACATATATATATATATATATATATATATATATATATATATATATATTACAAAAACAATCATCTTGCATGCATGTATGTATGTATGTATGTATGTATGTATGTATGTATGTATGTTCCTGAAATACAGCCAAAACGGTACACAATAGCGCAAAACTTTTCGGCCCACCTTACTCACAATTCTCCTGCGGTGTGCAGTATCAAGTTTCGTTAAAATACGGCAACCAAAAAATTCTTTTAAAAATCAATTCTCGATTCAGTCAAGTACTCTTCAGGAGAATTTGATCAATGCAAACAACCTCAGCGGTATAGTTCGCTGGAGCTATCTGCTTGTTTTTTTTTTTTTTCTTGAAATGATTTATTTTAAAATCTCAAACATTTAGTATAGACAAAGAACGATTTATTTTTAAGCATAAAATAAACATCGCCATTTTGATCTAATACTTCCATGTTCATTAATAAATAAAATTGTGTTTAGAAGATTATGCACAATAATTTCTTCGACTTTCTTGTCTCCGTTTTTTTTCTTCACATTGACACGCAATACCAAGTTTCGTTCACATCGGGCAATGGAAAAAAATATTAAAAAATCAATTCCCGATTCAGTGAAGTACTCTTCGGGATTATTTGATCAGTGCAAACAACCTCAGCGGTTTAGTTCACTGGAGCTATCTTTCTTTTTTTGGTTATTTTTTTTAAATGATTTTTTTTTTATC
Source organism: Eptatretus burgeri (assembly GCA_024346535.1). Classification (NCBI taxonomy): domain Eukaryota; kingdom Metazoa; phylum Chordata; class Myxini; order Myxiniformes; family Myxinidae; genus Eptatretus; species Eptatretus burgeri. Next base: position 73,629 of record BROF01004185.1, on the reverse strand, counting down.
AACCACTGTCACAACGGGAACTCAACGGGTTCACGTGTCGTCTAGTTATATATAAAATAAAGAAAGACCCACCCACATCTCTTACCCGTGAATGGAGGGAATAGCCCATCAGCTCTCACCTTATCAACTAAGCCCAGGTGGCTAGGATTACATAAATAAATTGACACCTCCCATGCTCTTCTCGCCGAAGAAGCTGCATAAAGCAACCAAGAAGGTCTACACAAGGAAACGCTTTGCTGTTTCAAACCCTTCCCAGAGTTCCTCCACAGCTATAAAGACATTCACAGATAGTACACACATGAGAATCCCAATGCTACACATCCCCCCCCCCCCAGTTTCATCGCTTATTGGTGAATCATCAGCGAAAGTGCAGACAGCAATGCATACCAACGAAGCTCCCAAGCACGTACCACATATATATATATATATATATATATATATATATATATATATATATATACAATTATTATATATCCTTGGTTTGTAGGTTTATCTCCCTGTACTCCTGAATTCAGATGTTACGGCTGCATCATGCTGTATATGGGTTGAATATTATTTTTCAGAAAGTTACTTTCTCAGCTTTTGTACTCTGGTCAATATAATCCTACTATTAAGTTGTAAAATTGGTCACTGGCTTTGACACCAATACAATTTTTATTTGGGGTTCAAGGCATTAATAAGTGGCATATATCAAACAAGCAGTTTCAAATGGAGCACCTCACTGCCATTAGAGCATTTAAATTGCATCAGATGTGGCAATTAGTGTGAATTGTTGCTCCCAGCTTGCCAGCTCGATGACAGAAGACACCATCTGTATTTTTGCCGCCTCTATCCCTACTCAGTTTTCGAATCCCTTGCGGACACGGGCAACTTGTTAGTAAATGCATTATGACATATAACCCGAGTGAACTCAATATGGAAAGTTTGAATCAGAGGAAGTTGGGTAAATGTGAGGGATGTTTTATTATATGAAAAATAAGTTGTTTCATAAATCGATAAATTAACAATCTGGTATAGGGAGGTATTTTGTACCACATGTATCCCCTTGTTTCATCCTGTAATCTAGAAACTATGAACATAAATGATATAATATTAACAACAATCTCAGAGCTACACATTGTAACATTTGTAAAGTAGCAGTTTCCTTAAGAGACAACTTTAACGATTTGTGCTCTAAAACGCAATATTTACAATTTACCTCACAACAAATCTGAACAAGACATAGATGTGTATTCAAAAGTGTTTTTTTCTTTTTCTTTTTGTTGCGAAAGAGCCAGAAATATTGTTTTATTTTACAGTTGAATATGAATTTTATTTTATTCCTTGCAATTACTTTTTCTTATCTGGCTGGTCATTATGTTGGTAATTGTATAATGAATGGGGAAAAGCTCTTTTGGCCAGATTCTAATTTCATTGCCAGATATTTTCACTGCCAGATGGATGTTTTCAGATATTTTCAGATAAAAAGCTATATTGGCCAGATTTCATTCACTGTTGCGAGGAGATCTCTTTACAGGTTAACTATTAAAGAGGGCTCCATCATAATACTGATGTTTGAGCGTTTGATGGAATTTTACCAGTGTGTGCAAAATCCAGAGAAGGGTGTGATTGTAGCTGTAAATTCCTGAATTGAAAAAGGTTAAGGTAATAATATAAGGTTGCACATGCACTCAATTACTTTCAATTCCTGTGCGTGACAATATATTCATTGAGGGCGAGAGAGAAGTAACTTGAAAATGCAGTTAATCTGCCAGCAATGTTCATTGAACTTGACAGGTTACGTAATTTTTTTTCATCCACACATGCAAAGAATCACACGCCGTACATTCATGATTGGGTCCTTTTCCTTGCACATTGGCAAAGGTACTAAATTATGTGAAGAATTGAATGGAATTAATGGAGATTGACAAAGCTGCCAGTAAGTATGGCAATCTAGGTAGAAATGAAAAATGTTGGAAGATCTGCTTTAATTGGGAGGCTGGAAACGAGCGCTGACATCTTTGGAGATAATGTGAAAACAAAGAGTTTATTGTATTGACTTTGTAAGCACTTTGAGCTTTCATTTTGCCTGCTTTAGTCCGATTGGCATGAATAATAAGAGATTTCCCCCTTAATTTTGTCACAGGATCTATCAGTTGCACAGATTCCGATTCATAGAGCGGGCACTGAAGGGTGTTGTCACGCCTCCAGATCAATATACCAATTTGGCTAAAGTCTGCTGCTTGTATCATCAATCAATTGAGGAAAGATAAATTTTGAAAAGGCAACTCCTTGCCTGCTGTCTTATCACAGGTGTCATGTTAGACCATAACTTAACCTCATATAACCTTCCTATTAGGAAGGTGAGCTCACCTGTTCACCATTAACCTGCTATGCTTTTTTGATACAGCTGGATGTTCAAGCTCAGACACTTTGTAATGAAAGTTTTATGAAGGAGGTTTCATCTCAAGCATCTGTTTCAGTGCTTTGTCATTTGGACTTGATCTTGGAACTGAGGATGTTAAAGGAGGAACTCGGTTGGACGTGAGGAGCCTTCATAGAGTCACTATGTTAATTTCACTAACCTTTCAGGATGTCATGAATGAATAGAAATTAAATCTCTACTCAGGAACAACAATGAATTACTTTGTTGTCAAGAATTGGGACTTTCGTCAGATGTTAAACATTCAGAACCAAAGAGGGTGGTCTCTGGTAAACCTCCCTGACTTGGGTTGCACTGTGGTTTTTTCCACGACATTTTTTCAAACACAATTTCCTTCACACTTAATTGTACAGTCAGAACAAACAAACGTCTTTGAACAAGGTATTTTGTGATTAAAACAACATATGTTGCATTATTTTATCGGTAAGATACCTTCTTTTTGCAGATTTGACTTCAATGTTCGACAACAAAATTACACTTCCAGAATTAATAACCCAAGGGAATGAGCAATTTACACAAACAATAAGCAATTAAAAGTAGATTTTAAAAAATCTTGTAATGTAAAGGAAATTTTGTGTTAATTTTGATTAACTTTAAACCTTCGATACAAACATTGCCTTTGTTTCACCATATTTGCTGAATCATTCTTCATCCTCTAATTTTCTTACTCCTCACACCATCCTCTTCTTCCTCTTCCTTTAATTACCTTTGTTTTATATAATTTCTCGATATTATTCCATTTTTATTTTTTTACAATTTCATTCCCATTTGTATATTACCAGTCTGCACCATTTGCATTATTCAAATAGATACTCTCCATGTACAGTACTTGCGATTGTGCTTCCAGTAAAATAACTTTTTCTTCTTCTTAAAGGCATTTTTGTGGCGACACATTTGGGTCACAGTGAGTTAAAATAAATACTTGCAATGCTGTATCACCACAGGGTCCACCAGGCTCCCAAATGTCTCCTCACGGACACCCGCCACCTTCTCATACTCCCAATGCCCCTCCCATGATGGGACATCACGGCCAGGTGTGTTTGACCATTGAACAACATTTATCTCTATTGCCGATCTCAGGTATTGCCTACCATACCCTCGCTAAATTACAAATTCCTTCCCATGATCTATGGGGACACACTGCATCAGCATCATCCTCAGTAATGATGCAACCAACAGACATTCCACACGATGAGATAATGCAATGCACATCCTCATTAGGTAGAAACGATTGACATTAGTGAGAAGTCAATTTGCAGAATCAGGTAATTATCTATGTTAATAGAAAGTAGGACTTGGCAAAATGGCCTTGTTAACCTCCACCATCGAAGATGGACGGAGGTTACTGTTTTCACCCCTTTTTGTTGGTTTGTTTGTTTGTTTGTGAACAGTATTACGGAAAAACTCCCTGACGGATTTTGACGAAACTTGGTGGGGGGGGGGGGGTTAGATCTGGTCCAAGGATCATGGCATTAGATTTTGGACTTGGTCCAAAGTCCAATATGGCCGCTATGGCGGCCATTTTGAAAAAAATTTGAATTTTTGTTTTTGCATTTCTACATGTTTTAAGTGATTTCCCACCAAAAAAAAAAATTGTTAGAGAAAAAAAAACAAAATTTTGCAACTTTTTTTTCAAAAAAATTTCGATTTTTTTTTTTTGGCATTTCTACATGTGCGTCGATCTAGTTTAGTTTATTCAATCGTGGCTCAGTAGTCTGATCCGTTTTGACCTACAATAAATAGGATATCAGGTTCACTTAAGTGACCCAGCAGTATTGGCGGCGGAGGTTTTGCACTCTACCGAGTGCTCCCCCTCAAGGTTATCATTGTATTGCTGCTCATTTTACCAAAAGTTAGGATCCACTATGAGAGTTTAGAAGTTACATTATGAGATATAAATGAACATGTGTGTAAATGAATGTGTCATTTGTGTGTGGGTTTGCGTCCAGCCTTTCATGCCTTCTCGTTACCCTGGTGGTCCACGGCCTCACCCACGTATGGCAACCCAGGTGAGTAATGGACATTGGTTACGTGGGATTAAATATTTTTACATACCAATTAAGTCGCAATTATAAACTTTGCTAAGAAGGAATTATGTACAGATCAGTCATGATAACCACAAAGCCTTTTTATGCACACAATGCCATGTCTCTTTGGTGAGGTGACCTGTGATGATTGGGAATTAATTTATGGTATCACCACCAACTAACAAATTTTAGAAAAGGAAAGGGAAAATAAAATTAACTTGGTCAGACCCATTGATTCTTGCTTTCCTCTGGTGTCACATTTTTTTTGGTTTTAACATTTATGCTCACCATGTACTTAATCAACTTCAAATATATAATAACTAGATATCTGCAATCACAAAGTGACCGCCTCGGGTAAGCATCACTCGGCACCTGCAATCGAATGATAGCCATGTTGTTTTTCGGACTGCCATATGACGTTAACCATCAACATTTAGGGATAGAGTATAAATAAAGAAAATGTGTTCCCATGTACAATCTGTCCACAAAACTCACCATCATGAAAATCAGAGGAAAATTATTCAAATATACACATTGTGTAAGCATACGAACCGTGCTTCCCCATTGTCTCGGGTTGCTCACCTGCATTTGATTTTTCACTTATTTATTTTCATGAATGTTTTTTTCATTTGTTTATATTTTCATTTACAGATGCTTTCTGACGGTCTGTGATTTTTTTTTTCTGGTGTATCAGCTTCGATGTCCTTCGGCACACAAAATTACCGTGCTTCCACATTGTCTCGGGTCACTCACCTGCATTTTTTTCTTTTTTTTTTCATTTATTTATATTTTCATTTGTGGATGTTGTCTGATGATTCTGTGAATTTTTCCGGTGTACTTACTTCGATGTCCATCGGCATGCAAAATTTCAGCTTTCTACATCACCTGGAAGGTACCGATCTTTAATATCAGTCACTGAGTCAGTGAGTAAGTCAGTCGGTGGTTAGAAAGTTTTATACATTAGATGATCAAAAATGTGTTTTTTGTTAATAAGGTCACAATCCAAAAACGTAGGTCAAGGACACGAATCGATTATCAGGTTCACAACTTCAGTACAGGTCCACTAATATGGTGCAAGAACATCTTGGAAGTTTGAGCAATGACAATGGCAAAATTGAGCAATGACCAAAAAAAAAAGGGGGGGTTTTTTCAGACTGCCATTTGACCTTGACCTTTAACCTTGAGGGGTATGATGTAAGTTAAGTGTGAATGCACATTACTCTGGGCTATCTCGAGAGGGCAATTTCGTTCTGATCAGACATACCTTAGACGAGTTATGGTTAAATTGTGTTTAATTAGGTCATGACCTTAGAATTAAGTCAAGGTCAAAAATTATGTCAACCACTCTTTTTTATTCCCATTATTGATGCAATTTTATTTAATTCTGGAAGTCCAAGCTGGATCCGAGATACAACTCCGTCATTGGCAAAAAAAAAGGAAGAACAATAATAATTTTTTAAAACCACCTCAATGGCGGTTTAGTACTCCAAGGGGTAAGAAACTGTGAGGTACCATTTAAAATTGGGGGCAGTAATTATGGAAGCAAACCCTACAACAGGACAAAGCCTCCCTCTATATTCCATTGGGGGAGGCTTAATAATAATTTCAGTCATGAGCCTAAATCATTCTTCTATCATTCATTTTGACCTGTGTCAGTCACACCTTTCTTGCTTTTTGATTTAAAACTGCTATACCGTAAACTCAGAACAAATCGTTTTTGAGACTAATATCGATATGGTAATTCCAAAAAAGTTTTAATCCATTTCTCTGAGATTATTTCAATTTAAAGACAATGCTAAATTTATTCATTCGTTTGTATATTTATTTACTTATCGTTATTCATTTGTTATTATTCGATAAAAATCTGTTTCAGCTCAACTATCTATTACGACAGGTTAGAAGATTTTGACTGGCAAGTCATGCAATGATGACCTCTGCTAGGCTTTTGTTTGATGTGTTGTTATCACTGGCTTGTTCCTTGGTAGATGAACACGATGTCTTCAAATGTTGGTGAACAAAGAGATTTTCCGCAGTTGATGAATATGATTGCAAAAACAGAGATGTTGATTATATTTGTCAGAAATGTATCTGCGTTTGGCCCAAAGATGTTAATAAGGCTTTTATGCTATCAAGCACCATCCCATGACACACTTCACAAGGACATTTACATCGTACGTACTAACAAAGTGCACAAAACTTAGTTACATTGTTTCTACCACCTACATTAATCATCTGCCCTTTACTCCTATCTTTCTCATGCCACTTTATCCTTCTTGAAAAAAAAATCAATTTCTTCCCCAACTTATCCCTTCCCAAATGTTTGTGATAGGTACATTGTCCTAAAAGGCTCCTTCAAGTGTATAATCCAACTTGTCATACACTTTGGTTCCTATTTATTCCGACCTTGTGAAGTCTCTGTCTCTCCCAGCTTTGTTTCTTCCCAAACTGTCATGTCTTGAGCCAATTGAACACCTTTAATTCAAACTTTCTTCACAGAGCTTTCCTCAGTACCTCTCTAAATCTCAAGGCAGTGTTCCTCTCCCGAAAACTCCAAAAGCCGAATCTCATCCACCCGAACTTTGACAAGTGAACCACTTCTCTAACAAGCATATTCCCAATGAACTTTTCCTTAAACTTCACTCTTCCACATAAGCCTGGTGTTGGCTTCACAGTTAAGGTGGCTGGCTTAAGATCTTCGGGTCTTGCGTTTGAGCCCCTGTCGTCCGTTAAATAACACCAGGTGGGTTGACAACCTGTCATCCTTCCGAGGTCAGCAAAATGAGTACCAGCTTACTGGGAACAGGGGGAACTGTATTAGCGGCACAGCTATGCTCCCAGGGGCACAGCTGTGCTGTGCTGTGCTGTGGCCTGCAGCCACAGGCTGCATTCGAAAAAAATAATAAAAACTCTTCCTCATGATTTTTGAAATTAACATAACCTGTACATAAATCCTGTGCTCAAGCCAACATGTAGTGTTGGAGATTATCATTATATTTTTTGAGATGGCCATTAGCTTGAACAACAGAATTATTAATTACATGTCCCACAGAAAAGATGAATGGCATTTAGCTTGAAATGTCAGCACTTGAGGCATGGTGAATCATTGATTGTTTAGAGTTAGTTGCAGTCTGGGGTCCAGCAGATTTTATCATTACTGGCTTGGTTTAAAATGCATTACCTCGTCTTAGTGCTGCATGTTTGTGCTGTCAGTGATGGCTCCTTGTATACAGGGATCAAGGCTCATGGTAAAGCTCAATGACAGACAACTGAAACAAGTCTTCATACAAATTCCGACATAAAAACTTTCAATGCTTCTCAACTTAATTTTCCACATTCACAGTTTCCTCACCTCATCGATTGTTTTGCCTCACGAACTGTTTCCTCCCCTTCTCAATCACAAACGCTGTTTACATTCCTGTAAACACCAACCATCGTGCAGCCCTAGCTTAGCAGTACAGTACATTTAAAACTTCAGATTATCCTGTCTGGAGGTCCCATTTGAGCCCTGCTCGTGATGCTGCCATCTGAGGTTCAAATCGTGTTTGTTGATAAGTATTGTAGCATGGTTGGAACCACCTGGTAACCATAGCTGCAATCAAAGCAGTTGTCTACTATATAACTGGAGGCTATTTCCAAGAGCAGCCAAGCTATTAAGGTTTTACAAGGACCAATGCTCAACTCAAGTGATTGAATGTCAGCACTAAGTCCAGCAAGGTGTAATAACTCGCCAATTATAAATCAGGATTGTTACCAATTGAGCGCTCCAGAGATGACAAATGAACCCAAATGTCAGCATGGCAAAATGTCGGGAACACGAGGCACACACCATCCTCCAAATTTTTATTTATTTCTTAATACAAAGGGGAGGTAAGCCCTCCAGGTCTTCAAGACAGCTGTTCACCACCATCTCACAGCATCCCCAATCCAAAACGATGATATTTTCTACCTTCAATAACCCCAAACCCAATCCCTCCTTTTTCCAAATCTCCTGTTTTTCCCTACTGAGGCTTTCCTTCTGTATCCATCGTGTCCACCCTGTGCATCCTTTCCTACCCTCCATTCGTCCCCACACCCATTGTTTGTCAAAGTCTCCCTTTATCTTGTCCTTCAACTCTGCTGGTGGTGTTCCTCCCCTCTCTCTAAGTTTCTTTTGTCCTGTTATGTCCTGATCCCTTCAATGTACTAGCTCTTCCATGAGCCTTGACTCTGTATACAAAAATAAAAAATACACGCAAGGACATGGAGCGAAAAATGAAATCCTGATAGACACCAAGACAATTATTACACGGTAAAATACACTATACAGCAAAAAATTAACCCCTTGTGGGGACACACACACACCAATAGTGCACACCAAACTGGGCAAAAGGATAAAGGTGCAAGCACAGGGTGCTGCTCTCTAGTGCCAACTTTCACTTGCGCAGGACTTCGGCTTGCAGCGTCAGACCAGAGTCCCAACAAGAAGCAAGCAGAAGAGTGCGTGAAACTGTCTGAAGTGCTGCAGGACAGAGCACAATGTAGTGTCCTCATGAATGTGAAACACAATCCTTCAGACAACCATGAGCGATGACCAGCACACCAGGACAGTAGGACATGTGCAGGAGACCCAGTGATAAAGAGAGCAGGTGCAGGAGAGAAAGCAGTCCCAGCAGCAAGAGCTTTATCGACAGCCACCCCTCCTTCCTCCCTCATGAGCCCAACATGTGCAGCCATGAGCGAATGACCCATGCATCAGCCCCAACATCCCCTCTCCCACAATGAGTTCCCAGTATGAGGGCATCCCATGCATCAGTGGTATGAACCAATCACTGTCTGTATCTCCACACACTGACAGACGGGCCACACATCCTTATGGTCACACACAGCAAACCATTCACTGACCTGGAAGTTCATCAAATCTGCGTGAGAATATGAAAAAGGGCCTCCCTCCTACGCACTGATGAGAGGAGTTGTCATTTCCCTTTGTGGGAGAGAAACCTTCCGTATCACCCTCTTCTTGCCTGGCCTTGCCCAGCTCGACAAAGGAGAACAATGGCCTTACCATAACTATTCTAAACTAGACAATGCCTGTCCCCTCGTGGGCAATACTGGTCTGCTTAACACACATTTAATGCACGATGAGGGTTCAAAAACTACATCTGCACACACAACGATGGCCTTGAAATAAATACTGCCCTCCAGCCGATAAACATCGTTTGTTTACCACCTTGCAAATTGAGGTCCATTCACAGATAGCTTTCACAGAGACTAGCATTCTGTTGTATCTTCAAATTTGGTTCCCAGACTTGGTGGCATAATGGTTAGAACATCCACTCTCAATCTTGAAGGTCAACGATTCAATTCCAACCCAAACTGTGTTTCACCAAAGATTCTATAATCGGTTTGTGCCACTTCTTTTTTTGATGCTCAGCATTTAGAGGACAGAACTTGGACAAACCCCATGGGTTGGTATTCATAGGTGGGAGGAAATATCTCCTTAATTGCACTGCTGAGTGTGGGGAGAAAAGTGATGTCATAAAGATCATCTCATCGCTACCCAGAGTGCCCTGGGAAGTTAGGTCGCTTCCCCCAAGTTTAGTGTCTGTCGTCAAGTTCGGTGTTGTCTCACGTACGTGTCTGCTGCTGTGTATGTGATTTGTGATACAGCTCCTCCACGTAATTTGTCTATCATCTCTTGTAATTAATTAATTTTTAATTAATTTTTGTAATTAATTAAAAAGTACACTCGTATCTCCTGATGTGTTTGTCTTATATGCAACATACTCTCCAATATTTGTGTGTTCAAACATCATATGAAGTTTCTGTCTCAATACAGTGCAGACAGATACTGCTGCAGCTCCTGAAAGCTACAGTAATTTCAAGCCGATGTGAAGCTATTCCACGGTCTGCCACTTGCAGATTTGTGCAGTTACGGAGAAAATTGGGCAGTCAGTAAATTCCAATTCAGCTCATTTTCAAATTCAATCTTTCCATTAGTGATTTTAGGTTTTGAGATCCTCGCGTCATTTTGGTACACCATGCTACGATGGTATACAAGGGATACAAAAAGCTGTCTGCCAAACACACACTTGCAACTTTTGTAACATACACTTGCGAAAAAGAGTTTTTTGTATGAGTGTCGTACTTTAGGCAGAGAACCTTTTGAACCCTCCGTCGTACATCTTCGAGGTGTTGGACTCACTGTGTACCTGAACAATCTACAAAGGACATACCAAATGCAGACAATGTGTCGAACCCAAATACAAGTTATTCATCCAAACGCAAACTACATTACATTTTACTGATATATAGCTAATGGGGGGAGGGAGGGCTGAACAGTTTACGTTTTGTATCCCACTGATAGGCCATATCTGCATCCGTACCTTAACCAAAATCTCATCAGCTTGTTCTTGTCACCTACCCAAATCATTCACCAAGTTTCACCCGAATCTCTCCACACCTTGTTTGAAATATCATGCTATATATCGTTTTTAGTCATCTCTCAATAGTGAAAAATCACTTTAAAATTTTTTTTAATTCTCATATCTGGATCTGGATCGTCACCAAAATCGAATCATTTCGTTCTTATCACACACCCAACCTGTCCACAACGTTTTGAGATATCCTGCTCACAGACAGAAAAACAGACAGACAGGCAAACAGGTATCGAAACAAAACCTCCATCCACCTTTGACAATGGTAAACCAACAAACTATCTTGGACTTGGACCTGAGATTACAGCATCATGAAGTATTTGCTCAGATAGGAATACTAAACAGATCAACCTGTGCAAATACGAAGAATAAACAATGCCAATGAAGAACCATGTGCTCACCCAAACCAAAGTGTCTCTCCAACAACATGGTCACGTAGAGGTGGCATAATTACCTTTGAGCTGACAAGCTTGCGTTGCATTCTCGGCTCGATGATAAACTCTCAGATTGGTGCTTTTCAGGTAGGCTGTTGCATCACAGAGTGTGCCATCACCTGAAATGGGCATTACATTGGAGTTAGTTGGTGCACATTAAAGATCCCATCGTGTCTTCTGCAAAGAGTAGCTAAGTTATCTATGGCACCCTAAAGAAGGTCGCTATAACTGATGCCATGAAAGAAGTAGTAGATTCTAATGCAGAGGTTATCTTGAAGTACAGAGAACACTGGAGCTTATTAAATACAATGTACATCTTTTATAGCATCCGTTTGTACTCCATGATGCAAGACGTACATTATCACAATAGCAGTCGATACATAAAGGGAATTTAATAAAGTTATAACTAACGACATCACATATTGCACTACATTTCATGGCCATTGTTGCCCAATGGTCTGTTCCTCCTGAAACGATGTTTAAGCACATGCAGGGTATTCAAGGAAGGTTTTATTGAAGAATAATTTAAGGAGAAACGTGAGACTCCACAAGAACCCACTCGGGTCTTATGATGAAGACCATAATCTTCATAAATTTCTTGACTTGGTACCATCTTTTGCGTTTTTTTTTATGACTTTCGTGTTTTTAAGTTTATAATTTATAATTCCTCAATCAAGCTGATTGCCAAACACAAATCATGCACATTACAAAGTTACATTGTTACATTGCAAACACAAACCACATGTCTCACAACAAACAGCTTGTGTTCCTGACAAAATCCACATGCCTTAAGCAAACCACACGCCGTATGGCTTGTGCAAACTGCATTGGTAACTCAAGCCACCTGCCTGACGGAAACCATCTGCCTTACAAGTTTTGGGACCAGTCCTGTTTCTCAAGTATATCAAGGACCTTTTAAATGTTCTGGAAAACTCTCTTTTCCTGTTCAGAGATAACTCCTCAGTATACCGTACATCCCACCGACAGGCCGCCAGCTGTGGCTTTAACCTCCATTCCCTCAAGGTCACATACACCCTTCTAACAACCATGTCCTTGTGAAACTCCCAAAATCCAAACTCACTGCCCTGCATGTTGAAACTCTTTCTTCATTCTGCTCAATTCCACTCTACAAATCCAATCCTTCAAGTTCGCAATACATCACCACCTCAAATCACCCTCCAATCCCCACCCGTGATCTTTTCTCTTCTCATGAACAATCATTACCTCTCGCCATCTTTTTGCAGATTACTACTTTTCCTTCCCTATTCTCTCTCCTCCTGTTCATTCATCCTGTTGTTACATCCATGTGTTGTCCCACTGCTCAACTGTCAGTGTGTTGCCTTCTACCATGTGTCACCGCACTTTTACATGAGCCGATACTTTGTATGAAATAAATTCCTTGCAGCATCCGCATTCCTTACGCAAGCTGTATACCATGACACAAACCAGTTGATGAACACAAATCACGAGCAGTTTTGTTGAGTGCAAGCAGCTGGCGTATTGCTAACCATGTGCCTTGCCCCCCCCCAAAAAAAAACACTTAGCTAAAGAAAACCAAAGCTAATGAAAACCAGACTCAGTATCATACTCAGTGGCATAGCGGTTAGAACGTCCACTCTGAGCCTGGAAGGTCTTTGGTTTGATGCTGACGCTGGATGAGTCAAACCAAAGACTGAACCAATGGTACATGCCTCTGTCTTGCTTGATGCTCAGCATTTAAAGGATAGAGCACAGACAATCTCTATCATGTGGCATCCGTGGGGAGGCGGAAATTTATCCTTAAATTGCCCCACTGAGTGCAGAGACACAAGTGACGTAATCGAGACCATGACACAACCCAAAGCTCCTCGGGAAGTTACGTCATTTTCCCCAAGCTCAGTGGCTGTGTACGTCTGAAGTCAAGTCCGGTGTCTCATGTGTGGTATCTGTGTTCATGTTTTTGCACGATTTGTATTGCAGTCACTCCACGAGCCACTCCACATAATTAATGCAGACTTTGTGACTTACTAAAGCTACTCCCCTTATGCAAGCCATGCGATCAATGCAAACTACAAGTGGCATGCCTAATTGACATGACTAAAATTAATTAATACTAACAAATCAGTTCGAGTATTATATATCAGTCAAATAACTAAGGGTGCAGCAAGCGACTTTAACCACTGTGAGGACACATTTCAATTTTCTGTCTGAAGTACTAAGGTACGCAGATATCTTTGGCAAACTATAATTATGACATTCTTTTGTAAGAAAAATATTGTATATCACACCATTTTCTATCAAATCACAATTCAATCGAAAATCTGTACCATTTCAACAAAGTGAAAAATAGCACCACCAAATAAGCTGATGTAATGTGTGTTGCAATGGTAGACACAAACTTGGCTTTGGATGTAGAAGTCCTGCACTTGATGGTGTGTGTACAGGCACCAGGTGGAATGCCGGGACCCCAGCCTCTCCTGCATAACACAATGGACCCCAGGAATCCGGGTAGGAAGTCAAGCACCATTTGATGAATACTGACGTCATGTGTTAGACGCTGTTACAAGCCAAAGAGTTAGATGTTGTGTGAGTGATTTGATGTTGTTTTTGTATCGATTTTGCTTTCGAGAATGTCCTTCACGTGTTTGCTGTCTGACATTATACCATACTCTTGTCTCTTCTGTATTTTATTTTGATCTGGGCCTTACCATGCAAAAACTAAAAAAGAAAGGTAGATGTAAAATACAGAAAATTACACCCATTGGTGCAGTAATAGCTTGGACCGGTTCTTAGTGAGATGATAAACGAAAGCATTTTGCGAGAATCAACACCTGAAGTGTCAGCATTTGTTTCAAAGTCATACGTCAAAGTCTCATTTGCAAACTTAAAAGTTAAATACGTTGGAGATGCCCCCACTTTGCACCTCTGCAAGAACCTCCCCACCTTCAATCTCCCCAAGGG
>BROF01004185.1:19728-46612 GCA_024346535.1 Eptatretus burgeri | reverse complement strand
CCTGACCCTCATCACCAGAAACAATGTATTCCTGACCCCCATCACCCAAAACACTATATCCTTGCTCTCATTACCCGAAACACAATGTATCCCTGACTCTCAAAGTTGATCGGATGTGGTTGTAAATTTCAGTGCATGTTTAACAACTCTTTTCCTTTTTCAGGTTTTAACAATATCATACAAATTTGGCACAATGATTGGCTGAATTTGATATGATAGTAGTGGATAACTCCGTCCAGGTTGTTCAATACCGACCTGGACTTTTGTTCATAACTGAGCTGATATTTAACTGTGACAGGCAATCACCATATTGCGCTGCCAATTGTGTGTAAATTTTAACCGGACTGATATTTCAATGACTAGAAATTCCAAAATTTATGTTCTATTATGTACCTTGTAGTGATGAAATAAGGAGAAATGAAATAGATGAAAAATACATTTTATCATAGGATTGTCATAAATATTACATGATTGAGATGAAAACTGATTCTACTTGCCTTGCTGTGCAGGGGTCCTGGAGGAAGGTCCTGGCCCAATCCCACCTCGGTAAGATTGGTGTCCACCCTGTTTCTAAGCAGATAGGATCATGACTGACATGCCAAAGTTTTTTCCCCCACTTTCTACTGAAACCTTTCCTGTTGACATCATGCCGATAGCATCCAGGGCATTTTGGGGCTGATTCGTTTAAATCACCATACTTAATATATGTAGTATGTACTATTTTCTCCCCCCCCCCCCCTCCACCAAGTGTGCATTTTCCTTTTTATTACTTACGAAAATCGAGGATTTTTCAAGGAAATTGGTTGGTTGCGTGTGTTATTCTGTCTGTTTGTCTGTCTGTTTGTCTGTCTGTTTGTCGCCTGTAGGTCACAATTTTAAACCGATCTTCATGCAACTTCACCACATGGTAGAGTTTGTCATTAGAAAGAAGCCTCTTGTTTTTGAGGTCAAAAGGTCAAAAAGTCAACATAGGCCAGAGGTCAATAACTTAGGTGAGCTTTCTAAATTCCTCAATTTTCATCCAATTGACTTGAAATTTGAAGAGGATTAATATTTCATGTCTCTGAATTCAACCAGACAATTATTTTTGAGGTTAACATGGACCAAAAGGTCAACTTCGGCCCAAGGTCATCAACTAAGGTGGTGTTTCTAAAATTGTCAATTTTCATCCGATTCACTTGAAATTTGAAGAGGATTTTCATTTTTGGTCATGGAATTCAACTACCAATTATTTTTGAGGTCAAATTTGTTTTATTGATTTTGCAAGTATCGTGCTCTGCACGACATCTTCTTCTTGTTATTCTGTCTGTCTGTTTGTCGCCTACAGGTCACAATTCCAAACTGATCATCATGAAACTTTATTAAGTTGTAGAGGTAGTCTCAACTGAGAATCTTATTGATTTTGAGGTCAAAAGTCAAAGGTCACCTTGAGGTCAAATTTCTGAAATCATCATTTTTCATCCGATTGACTTGAAATTTGAACAAGATTTGCATTTTACATCACTGTATTGGGAAACCAGCTATTTTTGAGGTCAAAGGTCAACTTGAGGTCAAACTCCTAAAATCATCAAATTTTATTTGAAAAATTGTCAATTTTCATCCGATTGATTTGAAAATTAAACAGCAATCACATAGTACTATCACATAGTGAAAACATAGTACTGTGAATGAATTGGGAAACCACCTACGTTTGATATCAAAAGGTCAAAGGTCAACTCAAGGTCAAACTTCTAAAATCAATTTTCAAATGAAAAATCGTCAATTTGCATCCTATTAACTTGAAAGTTGAACAGGATTTGCATAGTCCATCATTGGGGAAAGCAACTATTTTTGAGGTCAAAAAGTCAAGTCAAGGTCAAACTTCTAAAATCATCTAATTTCATCTGGAAAATCGTCAATTTTCATCTGATTAACCTGGAACTGAAGCAGCAATTGCAAAGTATATCGCTGAATTTGGAAACCAACTATTTTTGAGGTTAAAAGGTCAAAGGTCAACTCAAGGTCAAACTTCTAAAATCATCAATTTCAATCTGAAAAATAATCAATTTTCATCTGATTGACCTGAACTTTGATTAATATTGTGAATTTTAATCTGAATGAAATGGACAATTTGACATGTCCATGGCAACCTTTGGAGAGGGGGGTGGATTTTGCAAGTATCCTGCTCTGCATGACATCTTTTTCTTGTTTGTTTGTCTGTGTTTTGATGTTTATCACCGAGAGGTCACAATTTTAAACCAATCTTCATGAAACTTCAACACATGGTAGAGTTCGTCAGAAGCAAGAAGCCTTTTGTTTTTGAGGTCAAAACAATGTCAAAAGGTCAACATTGGCCAAAGGTCAACAAATTTGTCAGACTTCCAAAATCCTCAATTTTTGTCTGATCGATGAGAAATTTGAAGAGGATTTTCATATTAGGTTCGTAAATTCAACCACCAATTATTTTTGAGGTCATCATAGGCCCAAGGTCAACAACTTAGGTGGATTTTCTAAAATCCTCAATTTTCATCCCATTGACTTGACATTTGAAGAGGGTTTGCATAACAATTCACTGAATTCAACCACCAATTATTTTTGAGGTCAACCTCAACCAAAAGGTCAACACGGGCCCAATTTCTAAAATTGTCAATTTTCATCCGATTGACTTGAAATTTGAAGAGGAGTTACAAATTTGATCAATGAATTCAACCACCTATCACTTTTAGGTCAACATAGACCAAAAGGTCAACATAAGCCAAAGGTCAACAAGTTAGGTGAGACATCTAAAATCCTCAATTTTCATCCCATTGACTTGACATTTGAAGAGGGTTTGCATACCTGGTCATTGAATTCAACCACCAATTATTTTGAGGTCAACTTCAGTCAAAGGTCAACATAGGGCAAAGGTCAACAAGTCAGGTGAGATTTCTAAAATTCTCAATATTCATCCAATTGACTTGAAATTTGAAGAGGATATATATTTTAGGTAACTGAGTTCAACCACCCAATTGTTTCTAAGCTCAACGTAGACAAAAAGTTCAACATAGGCCAGAGGTCAACAACTAAGCTGGAATTTCTAAAATCCTCATTTTTCATCCCATTCACTTGAAATTTGAAGATTTGCATCTCAGGTTACTGAATTCAACCACCAATTATTTTTGAGGTCAACATAGGCCAAATTTCTAAAATTGTCAATTTTCATCGATTGACTTGGGATTTGAAGAGGAGTTGCATATTTCGTCATGGAATTCAACCACCAATTATTTTTGAGGTCAAATTTGTTTTATGGATTTCGCAAGCATCGTGCTATGCATGACATCTTTCTTATTTATTTTTTTTTGTTGTTGTTTAGCATGCTCTTTACAACATCCATAAGTATCCTGGTTTCATGCTTATAAAATATAAAAAACTACCTGAGGAACTTGTTTACAAAATTCAGAAACTGCTGAACCAAACAGAAAGCATCCGCTAAGATAGAAAGCAGTGTAACCTGGTATCAAGGAACCTCCAAGAAAACCAGATCATTGGCAACCAACAGTCTAGGCGAGAATTTGTAATTTGTTCAGGGTGCCGGTGATAACTCGCCTACTCTTCGTGAAGGACACCGTGAGATCTCTAACGTCCACCAACTAATGCTGGCAGATGGGACGCCCAGTTGAACGTCCATCCGAGGGACGACACACACATTGACACCTCCTCCTCCCTGCAAAACACCAGGATGACAGTTTATAGCTCAAGCGACATTCAAACCCAGGCTTGACAGCTCGGAAGGGAATGTGCATACATCTAGTTAAGCTATGCAGCCATCCCACAAGTATATTATAGTATTTTTATCCCGTTATTCTCACCCTTTTTATGTGTAATGACTTTAAATGGTGAGTATTGACAATCCAGTAAACGCAAAATCATTTTACCAGGATACATTTGGGAATCCTGCAAGCTAGTTGCATCATCACTGAGCTTCGGCTACGTGACTGTGTGACAATGTGGAATAGGGAGACTGGAGCACGCAATGGCCAACTCTCTTCACAGGCTTCCCATCGGGTTTTCAATTTCTGGAAGTGATTGCTACAAAACAAGGCAGCCGTCATGGTGTCCCTTCCAAAGAAAGGTGTATTCTACGATGCACCCTCCTGCCTGAAATGCATCATGGTGTCAGTTTGTCATCACATCCTATTCTGTCTGGCACTGAACCTACATTAGACATGCGACTACAGAGATGAGCACTGATGGATTGATTATTTATCAGTCTACAAATTATACTTTCAATATTCGTTCACTTATCCGTTTCTTCCTTATTGAACTTTTTATTGTTTGAATACATCCATCAAATAAGCAATTATACTTTTTGTTGTTACCTCCACCACCGAAGGTGAAGGAGGTTACGTTTTCACTCCTTTCTGTCTGTTTGTGTACAGGATATCTCAAAAAGTTGTGAACGGATCTGGATGAAATTTTGTGGACAGGTTGGGTGTGTGACAAGAACAAAGTGATTAGATTTTGGTGAAGATCCGGATCCGGATCCACCTACTAGAATTTTTTAAGTGATTCTTCACCATTGAGAGATAGAGCCAAAAATGAAATACTGCGTAGCACGATTTCTCAAAAAGTTGTTGACGGATTTGGATGAAACTTGGTGGACATGTTGGGTGTGTGGCTAGGACGAATTGATTCGATTTGTGGTGAAGATTCAAATCCGGATCTGGATACGAGAATTATTTAATGTTTTAATGTGATTCTTCACCATTGAGAGGTAGGACCAAAACCGATCTAGTGCTGGAAAGCATGATATTTCAGAAATGTATTGGGCCCGATATGTTCTCATGGATCAGGCATTATGTGGTGGAGGTATGCGCTCTACCGAGTGCCCTTCTAGTTTTGTCCTATTTTAATTTTATATGTTGAAGTATGCTGCACATAAAGCTGAAAATTATTTATTCTTATTGAACTGTGGTTGACTCTCACCAGTTCAAAGAAATACATTCCAGAGATTATGTGAATTGGCAAAACAAAAATGTTTATTCAATTATTCTATTGTTTCCTCTTGATGAGCAGATGTAGCATAGTTTTGTTCTTCCGAACATCCATGCATGCGACAATGCCCATAGCAATATGACGAATTAGAATAAAACAACTATTAACATGTAGTGTAAAGGCTGCTGTGAGTAATTCTTATACAGTTTAACACCACGAGTCGATCATTGGGGCGAAGGGTCGCTTTACATGCACAGTTGCACACGGTACATATCAAGTCCAATACAGTACAGTACTCAATGTGATTGAGCTTTATAGTGCTTCTGTTGCATTACAAAACAACGTGATTACCCTTCAAGTACTTGTCTGGCCCTTAATAGAACTAATGCAAGCTGTGGCTGATCGGACCATCTGTGGTTTCACCACTGTTCACCATCTCCATTCCCTCCAGGTCACATACACCCTTCTAGGAACCATGTCCTTGTGAAACTCCCAGAGTCTATGCTCACTGCCCACCTCCACTCCTTTGTTCTCCCACTTGTACAACTTCCTTCATCAGTACGTTCAATTCCACTCGTTCTTCTGGGGCTGCTTCAAGTTGGCAATGCATCAACACCTCGGGTCAACCTCCACCTTGACCCGTAATCTTTTTCTCCTCATGAACCCTCCCTTTGCTCTCCTCATTCATAAGTAGATCGCTGTGTTTCCTTTCCTCTTCTCTCTCCATATCCTGCTTCATTCAACTCCTTCAGCACACCTGTTGCCACACTTCTCCCCACTGTCATGGCATTGTGTTCTACCCACTGTTACCTCACTCTTCCATTTACCTAGACTTTGTGTACAAAAATAAATAAATAAGCACACATAACCTCCTGTCCATTGGCCTAGATTTATTTTACTTCATTGAGTATATTCCACATGGCTACAATCTACAACTGGAGAGTTCATAGAACACCTTACCCCATGCAGTATTGAGATAAATATGATAATTATAATAATAATATAACTAGAGGAAAAATATTATACAACAATATAACATGGGCAGGGTCGACGAGCACTAAACTTGATTGGTCGAGATGACGTAAAATGCCGTCATATTTTGTCCAAATCCTGTGCAAAACGGAAGGGGTTTTGAAATTGGAAAGAAGGCAACTTGTGGTTTGCAGTATTCAAGTACATAATGAAAATTGAATAAAATAGTGATTTTTAACGTTACAGAAAATCACTTCTGGTAGTTTGCCACAGTTGATGCAGCATCTTATACACCACCTTGTTTAACACGTGACATTAGTTAATTGTGCGTGTTGTTTGTGTCCTTTATGACTTCTTTAAAAACAGTAAGTTTCTTGTTTGGAATGATTTTAAATTCTGATTGACTGCCAGAGAGACAGACAGAGTGAAAGACGATCTCACTCCTCTCTGTGCACGCACAATCGGGCCAAATTCAGAGCCAAAGTTCTGCTAAACCTCAGGTTCATTTTCCGTTTCATGTTCCGATTCGTGTTCAAAATAAAACATTCAATTGATATTAAGTAGTTCCTGGATCATAAACTGATGTTTGTAGACAGACAGACAGACAGACAAAGAGTGAACCAATTGCTTAACCCCGCTTTTCACTTTGTGTGTGGGGGGTAATAATGAGACGAGGGAAAATCGCAGAAAATTCTCAGGCAAATCTGGGTCAGTCATTGGGAAGTGAAAGTGCTTTATTGCTCCAAATTGAAATGAAACAAGCAAAGTGAGGAAATGAGGCCAGCAGCACAACGCGATTAATGTTTATGTTTATGTAGTGAGCGGCTGAACACGCTCAATGCAGGGAATGGCATCATGCGTGTATTGAGGATACTTCGCATATGTACATGAAAAAAGTCTGCATGCATTGTCTTCAGATTAACTTACCTTTTTAGCATACAAAGTCGAGGCTCGTGGAGGAGCTAAAATATAGAATGGATCAGGAGATAGCAGAACAAAAGGGACATTATAAAGAGGGGGGGGGACACCAACAGCAGGGTTGAAGGACGATTAGAGGGAGACTTGGACAAATAAGGGATGTAGGGAAGAATGGGGTTGTGGAGGATCCAGGGATTGAACAAGAGGGAGACAGCGACAGACTCTCAGGAAGGAAAAACTGGAAACTTGGAAGGAGTGGGGCTTGGGAAGGGTTAATGGGGGTGGAAAATGTTATGGTTCTGGATGGGGGATGATCTGAGATGCTGGTGAACAGCTGTATTGAAGACCTGGACAGAAGATTGAGAATGAAGAGAAAGTGGAATTTGGTTCAACAGGTGGGGGGATAAAAGATAAATTATTGAATGGAGGTGAGCAGTGTTTCTGGATTTTGAGAGTTTCACCAGAAGGGGGTTGATGGTGGACTGCATGCTCCCTGCAGAAACCTGAGAGGGAGGAGGGGGGGGTGACAAAGCCTAGAAAGAGCAGAGGGTGCAAGACGAGAACAGAGGTGGTAGACAGAGAGACCACCGGCCTGTCTGCGCTGTAAAAGTGCCAGACCCAAAGACTCAGCTTCAGTACAGGAGATTCCAATGATTTTGAAAACCTTGGTTTTACACAAATATATTAAACTACATCTCGCTCTGAATGTTTGGCATAATCGGTTTAAACCGCGAATAATCGGATCAGTTTAAACCGCAAACTGCCATTGTTTCCTGTCCATCGGCCAAGATGGAGTCGAATGGTGCACAAAACAAAATCTTCTCTCGGTTGGCCTTTCTCTCTCGACTATGATCTTAAAGATTTTTTTAAAAAATTTTTGTTTCATTATTTTCTAGCTTCTCCCTTCATTTAACTATTTATTCGTTTATTCCTAGTGGTTTAAATTTTGAGACAGCTTGAAATGCACATCTTCATTATCTCTGCTTGATCGTAATTGACACTCCATGGGCCGGTCAGGCCACAGCTTGACCAAGGCTTGCAAATGAGAAGGCTCCCAAGACTGACACCACATGCTACCCTCACAAGCACATGCCATATTGCTTTTCTTGTCCAAAGATCAGTGTGGTGATGAGTTCCGAAATGTAATGAAGAAAGTTCCCGAAGCCTTTCTCGGCTGCTCCTTGGCCTCAGCCTGGGTTGGCAGCTCGAGAGGGTTTAAAACACATTTAAATGCTCGGCAGCATCCCACTCAGCAGGAACAAATTGGCTGTTCAAGCGCAATATAAGCATAGCTTATGGAAATGTTTACCATTACCATGAAGTCCATTAACATAATTTCGTAATATAAACAAATCTTGTTTTCCTTTTATTTTGTCCACTTCAGGAAGCACTAAGCAGTGAAGTCGCCAAATTAAATGTGCACATATTTTAATT
Source organism: Eptatretus burgeri (assembly GCA_024346535.1). NCBI lineage: Eukaryota > Metazoa > Chordata > Myxini > Myxiniformes > Myxinidae > Eptatretus > Eptatretus burgeri. The sequence continues at coordinate 38,335 of BROF01004185.1, read as the reverse complement.
ACCATACAGCCAAATTATAGAGTGTTCAGCACAAAGAAGTAAATGCATGGAATGTTACACATTATAACTTTCAAAATTTTTGAGAGCCAACTGTATATATGAGAATTAATTTGACTGAAAACAATGGGGTTCTAATATTTCAGTGGGAATTCATGATATTAGGCCTATGATGTGTGAATGGGTGAGAGGGGTAGGAGGACTGCATGATGTGTGGATGGGTATGTATCATCATCATGGACCATACTCTCTGCAGAGCCTTCGTGCTGCCAAAGCAGTTACTCGGCTATAATCCTGGTCGGATCACCACTCCAGCTCAGGATGTGTTCAGTATGCCGGTGATAGCTTGCATACTCTTCGCGAAGGACACCGTGGCATCTTTAACATCAATCCACCAACTAATGCCGATAGATGGGTTGTCCAGTTTAATGTCCATCCGAGGGATGGCATACACACTGTTGAATCGCCCAGTCTGTGAAACACCAGGATGACAGCTTATAGCTGGGTCAGGATTCAAACCCAGGCGAGACAGCTCGGAGGTGTGTGTGCTTATCTCAAGGCCATCCTGCCAGCCCTGATGTATGTGCAAAAAAAAAAGTATAATATGTGTGTGTGTGTGTGTGTGTGTGTGTGTGTGTGTGTGTGTGTGTGTGTGTGTGTGTGTGTGTGTGTGTGTGTGTGTGTGTGTGTGTGTGTGTGTGTGTGTGTGTGTGTGTGTGTGTGTGTGTGTGTGTGTGTGTGTGTGTGTGTGTGTGTGTGTTCGTTTCATGTAATTCCATTTGTTTCATGTACGTGGTTGTTTTGCTTTGTTTTGTTTAGAATTTTCTTGTTTTTTCGAGTTTACTTCCAAACTATAGCATTTATAAATGCAGCCAAGACTCAGGCTGACTGAGAAAGCAGAGTGTAGATGGTTTGACAGTTGGTGTGTGTGTACGCCCCTCTCTCACCCCAAGCGCCTCCATCCACACCCGGTGGGGACGTACAATAAAGCTGCCACCGGGTGGCCTGGAACATCTGATACCTGTAAAAAATGCAGGAGGGAACGAAAGGTTGTTCGATTATAAAGGACGTGGTTGAGAGTTTGAAAACGAGCGTTCAATGGTCCTTGCTTGAGAGCTCAAAAACGACGAGGTTGACAGTTTCCTTGGACTTGCGACTTCGTCGCAGAGAGAAGGAGCAACGCAGAAAACTGTGCTCCACATCAGCCGCATCCCATTTTGAAGACGCAACATTGGGACCGGGGCTGAGAGCTGTCCACTGGAGCTCACTTTGGGAAGGACTGAGGAGGAACTGCAGAGCGCTGGATCGTTCATTCTTTGGTCCAGCTTTCCTTCACCTTTCGCAATCCTGGATCGACAAAACCCCCTCCCGCTTGGTTCACTGGCTTGGTCCCGTCTGAGTTTGTTTCTTTCCCTTCCATATTGTACTCATATTTGTTCCTCTTTAGTGAACCTAAAGTTTTCCCTTCTCAGGCCGTTTAGATAACGCAAGTGAATTGGTTGAAAAAGAAACGGTTATTTTTTTTTTGGCCATTCGTTGGTGATTGTTCAGTGGCCATTGGTACAGTTATTTCGTTTTCCTTTCTGAATCATTTTATTTCCCCTTCTTGTGTATTTGTGTCCTTTAGTTTACTGTCGGCTGTTTGTTTGTTTGTTTGTTTGTTTGTTGAAGTTTCATTGTTGCCGACTCAAAACAAAATCCCCATGTGGTGTTAATTTAGACATAAATGGAGGGAATTACACAGGTTCAACCTGGTGACAAGAATTAATCTTGTCGGCACATCCGAGTCAAAAAGGATCCATGCCACAGCGCATGCCAATCGGCCATAACATGTCACATCTTCTCTCCTTTCCTTCCTTCATCTCGTCCTCCTTCCCTCATCTCTTCCTCTCATCTCTCTGACTTTTAAATTTCTTTTTTCAGAAGCTTGATGTTGGCTTATTGGTTAGGCTGGCTGGCTTGGTATTTTAGGGTCCTCAGTTTGAGCCCTGTTGGTTGCTGAATTAACACGAGGTGGGGTTAACTCAGCCTGTCATCCTTCTGAAGTTGATGAAATGAGTACCAGTGTACTGGTAGAGGGACACAGTACCAGTGGCATTTTAATGCCCCAGCAAAATGATAGCTACCCAACAGCCAAGCTGCCATATGCAAGAAGAAGAATAAGTTTATTTTTGACAAGGAATGGTAATTGATGACATTCCTTCCCCTTAAAACACCCGTTATGTGTTGTGGAATAGCGTAGGAGTAATACCGTCTGCACATTGTCCTCTCCCTCTGTCTTCCTGCCCATTTCAATCTCTTCCTTCATCTCAATGAATTTCTCTCTTCCAGTTTTCTTCCCATTGATTGGTTGGCCAGTCCAATATAACTTTACTGATGATGCTTTGGGTTGTAGATTCCAGGCCTGGCCAAGAAGCTTATTGTTGTCTTTCCAATAATGTCCAAAAGGCAAAAACAGCATTTCTTTAATGACCATGCATTTTGGCCTTCAGTCCAATGTGCATGTTAATTGCTTTGACAGACATACTACTGGCTTTGCTCTGCAAGTGAAAGTGAATGCTGTTCAACTTTGTCATGTTTTCATTTCACAATCAAAAAACACATGCCCAAGACTGAAGCTTTGAAATTCTGGCCTGAACACTGCCCCCTCCTCTTCCCTCAGAGGTTATTATTCCTTATTTGAAGTGAACTCTTTCCATTTTTGTTTTTAATTCCATCTAATTCTGTGACTCTTTCCCTTTGCAGATACCATACTCAGCATCATCTCCTGGAAACTATGGGGTAAGCTGTCACCCAATTATTTGTGGTGATAAGAAGATATGAGATGTCTCTTTCGAAGGAAAATTATTATTGCAAAGTACAGGGTGGGGAATTTATATCTGACACATTTGCAATCTTTCTAGCTGGAAGCAGTCTTGGCATAACTAATTATTGTTTTCTTTGTTTTACAGAAAATGCTTGAAAGTTTTTAATGATGGAGCACTTTAAATGCAATGAGCACTTTTTAATTTTTAATTTTTTTTTAAAATGCAATGAGCATGCCAATTTCACAAACAAGGTCATCCTGACAGATGAGGCACACTTTGATTTGGCAGATTTAACTCCACCAGATTTCTTCCTTTGGGGATTTCTGAAGGGCAAAGTTTATAAGGAACATCCAACATCGATCGATGAATTGAAGGCAAACATCACTGCAATCATCCACTCTATTGATCAAGAGACATTGGTTGTAGTAATGAACAATATGATGATCTGCTGTCACGAATGCACGAATTCGAAAGGGGCCCATTTGTCTGATGTAATTTTTAAGAAATAAAGAATCAAAATTGATTTTAAAAACTTGAAGTATGTGCCTATGTTGTGTAGAAATTTTATTTAATTTGGTTTAGAAACAAAAAAGTTACAAGGGTAATAAAACCATCAGATGTAATTACCCCACCCTGTAAAACTAGATAACCTTATGCACAGACACTCGTATTCATCTTGCTATATAAAACAGTATGTATTTGTCTGTCCCCCTTCATAAGGGCCCTGTCACACCTTGACGTTTTAGCCAGCGTATGGCAACGTATCAAAATGTATCTAAAACGCTGCCATACACTGAACTATTGATGTTTTTTTTTCAGTTTTGGGCGTATTCATAACGAGTTGGACGTTTGCATAACGTATTAGTAACTTACACAGAACGTTTCGATAACTTATAGATAACTTATACCAACGAATGCTTAGCGTTTTGTCGGCGTTCACAACCTATGCCCAACGATAGTCTAACTTATGCATAGCGCGGCATCGTATCGCCGACGATCACGTGGTGTAGCCTATTAATAGGCTGCCGCTCAACGATTTAAATCATAACCGCACTAGAAATCGAAGTGTCAACATCACTGTCATGCCGAAGAAAAAAAAAACAAAAGAAAAAACATGGAGTCTGGAACACTGATGGGTTCCTCCTGTGTGAACCTCATTTTTATATACCAATTCCCCTAAACGCTGCCAATACACCATTATACGGTAGCTGGAAGTTAGAAACACGTTCAGTAAGTTCTGTGGTCGTCCGGAAGATGTCAAATACGTCTACATACGTTAAATATGCGTTGGAGATACGTTACACATAGGTTCAAAGCACGTTACTCATAGGTTAGAAATAAGTTTCGGGTACGCTAAACATTACCTCGACATGTTTCGACTTATGAGTAACTTACAAGTAACATGTGTCAATGATTGCATAACGTGCCTACAACTTATGGCCAGCGTATGCGGAACGTGTGAGTCATACACTGGCATACGTCGAAAATTTTTGAGCATGCTTAAAATTTGTCGACGAGCTTGGCGTACTACGACGTATGCCAGCGTGCTTCAGCGTGCTCTTAATGTATACAAAACTTACCCATAACGTATTCGACGTGTGCCAGCGTTTTAGACAAATTTTTCATACGTCAGCATACGCTGGCTAACTCGTCAAGGTGTGGCAGGGCCTTAAGGACGATTTAAGTAGGAGTTTAAAGGCCAATCCTTTAACATGACCATGTGTTCACTACAGTCTATTTTTCATGATAAAAAAACTCAAAAAACATTTTTCATAAAAGAGTGATTACGTCTCTTCAATTGGAACTGTAGATGGTGATTTGCAACTGGGCTTCATGAGCACTATACAGAAGCATTTTTTAAAATAACAATAAATACAAGGCGTAGGGAGGGGAAATTTGCTGCACGTGATGTGTAATGTGCACAGAGTAAAACGAGTGTTCATTTATGTCCGTACGATGTCTAATAAATAAAGAAGATACAAGCAAACCTGGCGCTATGTCGAGGCTTCAGACTTTGGCATGCTCACGAGGCTGTACCGTCGAAACAAAACGTCCCAGAAGATAAAATATGATCACATTTGTACATGTGGTGTTTTAATAACATTTCTTGCTACGAAACATCATATCTTCCAGTCACCTTGAATATTTTGAATTAAATAACTCCAACCCATCATTTTTGACTGGCTTATATATTAATTGGAAAGAACGCAATAAAGTCTTGCTTCAAGGAACACTTGTTGCAGAACAAAATGTTTTATAACTGATGGCACCTTTGGAGGACAATACATTTTAACAAACAAATTTCAACTCGGTATAATGAACAGCGAACTACAGATTTTTTTATTTAAAAAAAATACAAAATCCATTGAACTATTGTGGATAAATTAAGTTAAACTCTCTGTTATGGGCAGATATTTCAGTGAATGTTATGGCTAGATGGGAACTGAGGTTAACATGTAGGATTAGTTAAGTCACACTCTTTGCTGAACTCAAAAATCCAGGCTTTTCCCCCACCTCTACTCTTTCGTTCCTCTTTCTCCCCCCTTTTGTGGAATTGCTTTCTGGAGATGGTTCAATCATTCGCTACACTCCAGGACTTCAAGCAAGCATTGCACCACCATGTCATGTCATCCTCCATGCCTAACCACAATGTCACCTACCCCCATGAACCCTACCCAACCCAACCTTCTTACTTGCAGGTGACTGTGTTTCTCTCTCTCTCTCTCTCTCTCTCTCTCTCTCTCTCTCTCTCTCTCTCTTTCCCTAGCTTATTGTGTGCAACTCTGGTCCCAATGTCAGTACGTTGCTTTTTTACCCCCTGTCATCTTGCTCTTCCATGAACCTAGAACCTAGCATGTCAGAAACCTTAATATTGCCTCCAATTTTGACCTTTGAGTCCCTGTTGAATATACACAAAAGCACCAACCTAAAATCTGTCCAGTTCCATCTGTCCAGTAGAGGTTGTGGTAAGGTACATTTTTTTACGAATTTTTGTCTGGATTGATTAAAATAGAGAGCCATGGAAAGCAAATATCCTTAATTTTGTGACCCATTTTGACCTTTCACTCCTAAAAATCCCCCCCAAAATACTATTATCCAAGATTTTTCTATGCATCCTTATAGGAGCAAAACTTCATCTCTATGAACTCACATACGGAATGGCAAGGCACAATCTGTGATTTTGTGTTTTCCCTTTGACCCCTTATAAAGTTGGGGGGGGGGCGAAAATCGAAAAAATAAAAAATGATCTGTGTGTGTTGGATCAGTATACCTCAATTACAAAATTGATGAGGATTTCCTCAAAATGAAGGAATAGTATTCATTTGTAATTGTTGGAAAGAAGGAAAGGAAAGAAAGAAACAAAGCAAATGCAAAATTTCTTCTTTCCATGGAGGAGGGAAGATATAAAAATGATTAAATGTTTAAATAAATTAATACATTTGAATGATGTCACACCAATTTAATTAATTTTCGATCCATTGACCCTTCCACAGTGCAGATTTGTTCATCATAACGATACTGTACTTCTTCTCCTTCTTTTGTACACGTCACGTGGCTGCGGGTAGCACAATTTCATTGTGCCCCCTATAGGTTAGAGCAGCAATTTGTAATTTGTTCAGGGTACTGGCAATAGCTCACCTACTCTTTCCGAAAGACACCGTAGCATCTTTGATGTCCACCAACTAATGTCAGCAGACCGGACGCCAAGTTTAACGTCCATCCGAGGGATGGCACACACATTGATGAATCGCCCTGCCTGCAAAACAAAAGGATGAGAGTTTATAGCTGGGTCTAGATTCCAACCCAGGCAAGACAGCTCAGAGGGAAGTGTGTGTCCCTCTGGACTATCCTACCAGCCATGAGAATGCACTGTATCTGTTGGCATGTTGGACATCAATCGTTTAATCAAAACCGTCCATTATTTTATGCTCTATTTACATGCAAGCCATGCTTTAACAAATGAGCAAGGCCAGAACAATGCCTCTGCTTATCCACTGCTTAAAATGCCTTCTTAAAAGACACGATTAAATTATCCTACTTTTTTTCTCCAAAGAGCCTCAGGTTCACGGAAGAGCTTGTAAATGTATTACGTGTGTAGAACAAGGACGTCAGGTGAAGTGGACAAATCAACACACTATATGTGATTCTGAACCTTGGATATTATCATCACGAGGCAAGTTCTCAGATGGGAATTCCAAAAAGGCTAAACTCAAACAATCACAATGAACGTGTTGACATTGTGGAGAATTCACGATTTGAGTACAGTGCAGCACCGCTTGCACATGTTGGGTAGAAACCCATATACAGCTTGTCACATTACATAAATACTTTTGTATGTGATCATAAACACAGATAAGAGAGAGAGTGGTCGATAGTTATGAAAATACAGTTGGACATCCAAACAACTAAAGGACCTGGTGTTGTGTTTTTCAGGCTCCACCAGGAAGTGGCCCCCCTGGGACACCCATAATGCCCAGCCCTGGAGGTGCGTATATCTTAAGAATGGATAGGCCTCACATTATTCACTCAATGGCTCTAAAACAAAACAAAACAAACGGAAAAAACATGCATTTCAGATAATTGCTTTTGTGTATCCGCCACAGATTCCAACTCAAGTGACATGTACTCCATGATGAACCCTGCCATTCCAGGCAACCGGCCCAGTGTGAGTTCACATGCCACAAAGTGGAATGTGGATACTGACAAACGGAAAGACAAACAATAATAACAGCAATAATTGCCCTTGTGGCCCATATTGTGGCCTTTTATTCGATCTTGTGTCACCCCCTGCTCGCAGTTTCAAATGGGTCCTGGGGGCGAGGGTCCTATGGCAGGGTTGTCAGGAATGGCTGGAATGGAACCACATCCAATGAATGGCTCCTTAGGTGAGGTACTTTACATCGTGCCAGTCTGTCTGGCATTTATCAGTCGAAGGGTTGTTGTTGGACTGAAATGTTTTCGCTTTGCAAGATGAATGACGTCTTAAAATGCATTGTTCTAGGCCATTGGGTTACAGATTCTGATTGAACAAAAACAACAACAGAGCTGTGTAATCAGAGATGGTTTCAACAGCTGGAAGATATTTTAAGAGGTATCGATGAGCACAATTTATCGACAAGGACCCGATTTCAACCAGCTTTGTGGTCCACTTTGCGAGAGATCACCAGGACCACTGAAAACTTAAGACCTCCACAGGGCAAATTGTTTGCATCAATTTGCTGAAGATTCAGAATGTAATAAGAGCTAATACAAATTTTATATACTCAGTAGCCAATTGCCTTTGTCCAAGCCTGTGAGGCCTTATTCACCTGTCTGCAAGCCGAGGCACTCCTGTCTGTGGTTAATAAGCGAGTTGTTTTCCATTCCTCTCACAATGGGTAAAAGACATTAGTTATCCAATTTAATGTCTTGGACTTTTGTTTAGGGTCGACCTGCTATTGGCCTGGAGTTTGACAGAGATATTTGCTTTAAATGAGGGGTTTTCAAAAGTCTGGGATTTTTACTCCTGTCCAGCAAGTGAAAGCTCCATAGTGCTCTAATATGGCCTTCAGCATCGTCTCTCGCATGCTCATAGTTGGATTATACAAAAACTGCATAAAGGTGTCATACATTTATTACGTACAAAAGTATGGCACGATTTTTGAAGCCCCTCCCTCCATGCTCCACATATGCCTCTTCCCTCCTTCCCTTCCCTTTGCTTACACCAATCCCCTCCCAAACTTCTTGCCTTCTCTTCCCAGAATCCCATACTCTTATGGAATTCTGTATGAAAGTTGTAGGGACTTCTCTTACTTCTCTCAGTTTTAATTTTCTCATTTGAGACCCCACCCAACCCCCCCCCTCCCCAAGCTACCTTCCATGTGTGCATAATGAATCGAAGCCCCCTAGCTTGTGCACAGACATAGCGAAGGTACAACAATAATTGACATTAGATTTTGCCAGAGTAGTGAGTGACAGGTGTGGTAGCATTGTTATAGCATAAGCAAGAATGGCATTTTGAGGGAACGAACTTGAAAATGTGTTATCGAGTGAATGTCTTCATATAACACCTGAAATTTGCCATTTCCCCTCTTTCAGGCTCTGGAGAGATGGATGGAATACCAAAAGTAAGATTCTGAATGGCACTTCAATGAAATATTTGTTGTATTTTCTCTATATAAGGATATGTGTTCATGGAGGAGCTAAATGACAAAGGGCAGCTGGTTTGCAAACTACCACGTGGTGTTGGGGAGAGGCGGGGATGGGAGGGGAGGAGGTAGAGCTACCCAAGGAGGAGGAACACAAAATCGAGTAACAATGACCTGGAGAGGAACAAAATGCGAAAGAATCAGCATATATAGAAGATATCATGTCATAATGAGCAGCACATTGGAACACTGAAGTGATGACGAGACAATAGACACCACAAATCAGAAAACAAGGGGAGAAATTCATGCAAGTGTGCAACCAGCTTGGACTATGGGAGGGTTAACAGGTGAGGGTTTTTTGAGAAATGCATGTGACCTGGATGGAATTGGGAAGGGTAAAGGTAGGAGGGGTCAGGAGGAGTAAGGCCAGATGTAAACTTCTATAAAATAGAGAGCCCACCGACTTCCCCCTGGTATGAGAGTGACAATCGTTGAGAATCCGCCATCCTGTCTGGAGATTCCAAAGGTATGGAAGGCCTTGTTTTAGACCGCCTCAAGAGGAGCAAGGTGGGAAGCAGGAACACCAGCCCAGAGTGAGAAACAATCCTTAATGGCGTTCTGTATGAAAGTCTTATACACTGTGATGAGCTCGGTTTGGCACAGGAATGCCTTAGTGCTATGGCGAATACACAAATGATGAGTGTCCTTTCATGTCAGTTGGAGATATTATCCTCCCATGAAAGGTTATGGCAGAATGTGTGGCCAAGGGGTTGTCGGGGCTGCATCTTTTCCAATGGCCGTGTAGAGAAGCGGATTGGTCAGTGTGATTGCTAATCGTTGTGGAGTGATCGTTGCTTATAGGGGATACCTCAATCATGATTTTTTCCTTTTCCTCTAATTAGTGGGCTTCTCCATCCACATTTGGTGGGCAATTTGCTGTGGCACATTCTTTGAAATGCACTTAATAATTTTTATCAGTTTTTGAAAGAGATTTCATTGATCACAACATTTCATAATCCATATCATAAGGTAAAGGAAGATGATTTTTAATACCGGATACCACCCATGGTGGCGCTATTTCCACCACATGTCAATTTTGGAGTTTCGATGACATCCACGTTTGTTTGCTCCATTGTCATAAAGATATGCATAATGATACAAAGTAAGTGGACATTTACGGTTATAACTAATAAAGGTTGCTTTGGTTCATCATCTTAAAATGGAGCTCATTGAGATAAATTTCTTTGTGGTATTTGATGAGACTCCTGTGAAAATGATTTGTAACCATAAATGTCCACCACATATACACATGTCATTGTCTTCAAACTCTCCTGCTCCCACAGTCCTATTTCCCACACATTGGGTTGATAAAACGTTTTTTTCTTTCAAAATGGAGGCTCATGCACATGCTTCACAAGCTGTTTGTGATGGAATTTTTGGAAGACGAAATAAAATTGTTGAATAATTATCTGCTTGTTACTTCCCAGAACTCTCCACCGAACCTGAGCAGCCTGAGCAATGCTCCAGGCACGCCACATGATGATGGCGAGATCCCCGCGGGTTTCCTCAATGCCTTCCCCAGCGACGGGGTACGGCCCTTCACTCCCGCACGTAACTACCCTGCCTTGCTTTCCCCCCGACGCGGAATGGCAGCCAATACATTCAGTGACTTATTAGAAAGAAGGGATATTGTCTTAATGCATTCTGCCTTTCTTTGACAAGGATGGTTGATTGTTTTGATACAATGTGATCATAATCGAGTAAATCTTCAACCTTATTTGTTCTCAACATCATGGTTCATACTGTAGTCGCCTCCCTGTGTTTTCATTGGGCTCGGCAGGATATGGCCTTGTGAGGCTGTTTCCTGTAACCTCGTGTTCTGTGACGCAATTTTCCAACATTAAAAAAAAAAAAATCAAAGATGGTTTCTGGTGGTTTGGCTTGCCAGCTCACAGAAGTTAAGCTCAAGCAATCACACATACTACTGAATGAAACATAATTATGATTATCTGCATTATGTCAGGCATCATAGCTCCTTGCCACTGTGGTCACCTCTGATTCTCATTACCAAACAGTCATGCTTGAATCTGCTTCCTGATTCGATCTCTAGATATGGAGTCAGATATGACTAAAACTAAGGTTTTGATGTGGCGTCAAAAGGCAGCACTGAGTATTAGTTCGAAGGGAGTGTTAAGTTTACTATCTCATCCACATCATAGTGCCCTGATGATATGACTAGATTTTTTTGCAAGAGCATGTCTTTGTACTACTATTACACCCATGTAAGCTTTCCGAATCGAATAAGTAGGATGAGATTATGGGAGCTAAATTTGAGGCGTTCAAAAAGTTTGAGGAACGTGGTATTAGTTGGCACCCGAGCACGACTGTAGAATGAAGAACTAGTCTTTCTGGTGAAGGTTAGTGTCAATCTGCGTTGGTGCACAGGTAGAACCATGGATGATATCAACAGGACATTGATTGAGGTATGCTAAACACCATTGAAAGTAAGGAGAAGCTGATGTTTCAGGCGTTAACACTTCATCAGAGCAAAAGAGGGTTGAACCCCAGCTTTCGGGCATTAACCCTAGCTTTTTTTTCTCCGGCAAAGGGTCAACACCTGAAATGTCAGCTTCTCCCTGCTTCCCACACTGGTTAACTTCCCTCAATCAACGTCCTGTTGATTTCATCCATTACCCAAGCACCACAGTTTATTGCTCATTGTAAACTTACATGTATGCTTCTTATATTCCATTAGTTTTATTAATCTGACATTGTTTGTTGTTTCAGAGTATATGCCAGAAGTTTGCAATGTCATACGATTACGGACATTACTAAAAAATATTAGCATCTTGGTTTCACCAAATTTTATGCAAAAAATGTGCCAGCTCCAAAGAAATTCCATAAACGCATTGTGACCAAGTATGGCAAATGTCTACATGGATATTCCACAGTCACCGAATGAATGCCTGACCTTAAGTGTGGGTGTGAGTCCCTTGAAGATGACCCCAGATCAGGAAAGCCAGCAGATGCGACTGGCCTGTAAAGTTTTGTCAAGGTTGAGGTATTAATGACAGAGGATTGTTGTGTTCAGATCACCAAAATGTCTACAGGACATTCTCAAGGCAGCGTTTTCGTTATCTTACATGAATAGTTGGGCCTGTCCAAGGTTTCGGCATATTTGGGTACCCTGAAACCTTTGCACTCATGATCGACAGCAACAGCTGGCAACATGTCACAAGCTTATATGCCTCCTCATTGCAGATCCAGCTGACTTTATAGTTTGTTCAAAACTTGTGATGAAACAAAGCTTCACCATCGGTATCCCAAAATCCAACTAGAATGGCACTCGGTAGACCGCATACCTCCGCCAGGCTGAACAGTTTACATTTTTGTATCCCACAGATAGGCTGGATGTGCTGAACTGAACCAAATCTAATTGTCTTGTTCTGGTCAACTAACCAACTTATCCACCTAGTTATGTCATAACTTGTCCACAACATTTTGAAATATCATGCTGAAGTACCTATCGAAAGTCGACACCCCATTTCAAAATTTTTACCTTTTGTTGCCTTATAGCCTGGAATTAAATTGCATTCAATCAGACTTTTTCTACCTTTATTTACACATCGTAACCCACAACTTCCCAGTGAAAAGCAAATTCGAGAAATTTCAGAAAATTAATTTAAAATACAAAACTACAGTAAAATATCTTGGTTAGATAAGTGTCCACCCCCCTTATCATAACAATTGTAAATTAGTTCAGGTGTAACCAATCAACTTCAAAATCACACACCAAGTTAATTGGCCTCCACCTGTATTAAATTGTAATGATTATGATTATTTCAGAATAACATCAGCTGTTTGTGTAGGTTTCCTCTGCTGGGTAGTGCATTTCACATCAAAGACTCAACCATGAGCACCGAGGAGCTTTCAAAAGACCTCCAGGGTAAAGTTGTGGAAAGGTACAGATCAGGTCAGATATGGGAGCATGTGCTGGAGCAGTGTGTCACTGCATACACTTTCCACCAGTACTCCAGGGACATCTGTCTGGCCATCCCCCAGGCAGATGCCTGGCCCATTCCCATCTCCTTAAGATGCCGATCAACCTGCTGCAACCACGAGGCATGTGGTCGGCCTATTGGCCTCCTCCACTCACGAGGCTCCCTCGCTGAGAGAATCCGGTGAGCAAGATCAGCGTCAGAAAAACAAGCCACATGTCAATACAGCCGCAGCTGATGCTCACGAATATGCAGGTAGCAAATCTCATTTGTGTCTCTCTCAGCAATCGCTCATTGGACACAAAGTCTGACCAGCGATAGCCAAGGATTCTCCAGAGACCTGGTACCAAAGGAATTAAGTCTCCATCTCAGATCCTTGGTCAGAGTCCAAGGCTCACATCCGTAGAGCAAGACTGGAAGCACCAAGGACCTGAAGACTCTGACTTTCGTCCTCCTGCACAGGTATTGACAGCGCCACACCCCATGATCCAGTGAATAAATCACTCCCCGGGCCCGACCCAGACGTCTATGGGCCTCTGGCTCACAGCCAGCAGAGACATAAATATCACTGTCAAGGTAAGTGAATCTCTCTGTGACATTAACATCCTCATCACAAACAGGTACAGACAAGATAGCATTGTCCAAGATGTCATTGAAAGCGTGGATGTTCATTTTAGCCCAGGAAATCTGTTATCCCAGCAGCTCCAATTCCTCAATTAGCACCTCGAGGACTCCCAAAAGGATATCGAGAGTCTCCGCAAATATGACTGCATCATCTCCAAAATCAAGGTCAGAGATCTTGACATTCCCAAACGATGCACCGCAGCTTGATCTCTCCGACATCCTCCCCAGAATCCAGTCCATACAAGTGCTGAAAAGTGTGGGGGCCAGTACACACCCCAACGAACTCCAGCAACAACTGGAAATAAGTCAGAGATGGTACCACCACATCTCACAGCACTCTTGGTACCAGAGTAGAGTTCAGACATCAGATTGATCAGTTTTGGTGGCACCTCACGAAGACCAAGAATCCTCCAGAGGTCATCCCGATTCCCTGGATTGAACACTTTACAGAGATCAACATAAGCTGCAAGCAGCCCCTGCTGAAGCTCTCTTCTGCGTTCAGTAAGGACCCAAAGGCAAGGATACAGTCAATCGTTGACCTCTTTGGTGTAAAGCCTTACTGCTCTGTGCGATGGTGCTCAAGCAAATGGTGGTGAACCCTATCAAGAATTATCCGAGCAAAGACCTTGCCCTGCACTGAGATCAGCGTCACCCCTCGGTAGTTGATGCAATCTTGGTGATCACCCTTCCTTCGCCAGAGAGGGACAACAAGGCCCCACTTCCAGTCAGTTGGGATGATGCCTGTGTTCCTAGCAGAGCATAGAACTGCATGCATTGACATGAGTACAGCATTTCCACCAGCCTTGAGAAGTTCAGCATGGATGCCACAGATCCCAGGAGCTTTTCCCAATTTCAACTGGTTCACCGCAGCCTGTGTTTCTACAAACAAAGGTAGATCACAGTTGATTGAAGGGTCAACAACAGGGATAGTAACACCCTTGACATCCAACTCAACAGCTGGTGGATCAGCCTGGTACAACTGCTCAAAGTAACTGGCCCAGCGGGCCTTCACTTCAGACGCTGAAAAAGTGTGGGGGCCAGTACAGACCCCTGATGAACACAGATCAGGGGATGGGTACATAAATATTTCAAAGGCCTTGAATATCCATTGGAGCACAGTCAAGACAATCATTAAGAAGTGGAAGGTGGATGATAACACCAAGACCCTGTCTAGATCAGGCCGTCCCTTCAAACTGGATGACCAAGCAAGGACAAGACCAATGGCAACTTTGAAAGAGCGTATGCCTTTATGGCAAAGACTGGTCACTATGTGCATGTGACAACAATATCCCAAGCATTCCACAAGTTTGGCCTGTGTAGTAGTATGGCAAGAAGGAACCCATTACTCAAAAAAGCCCACCTCAAGTCACGTTTGAGGTGTGCAAAATGCCACTCCAGAGATTTTGAAGCCATGTGGTAAAACGTTTTGTGGTCTAACAAAACCAAGATGGAACTTTTTTGCCTAAATGCAAAAATTTATGTTTGGCACACACCCAATACAGCACATCATCCAAAGAACACCATCCATACTGTGAAGCATGGCGGTGGCAGCATCGCGTTATGGGGATGTTTCTCATCCGCAGAGACTGGTGCACTTGTCAGGATAGAAGGGAAAATGGATGGAGCAAAATACAGAAAAATCCCAGAGGAAAACCTGCTGCCCTCTGCAGGAAAGCTGAAATTGGGACGGAAGTTCACCTTTCATCATGACGACCCAAGGCACACAGCCAAAGCTACACTGGTGTGGCTAAGGAACAAAAAGATAAATGTCCTTGAGTGTCCCAGTCAGAGCCACAACCCAAATCCAATGAAAAATTTGTGGCAAGACTTGAAGATTGCTGTTCATCAGCGCTCCCCACACAACTTAATTGAGCTTGAACAGTTTTGTGTAGAAGAATGGGAAAATATTGCCCAATCAAGGTGTGCAAAGTTGATAGAGACCTATCCCAACAGACTCACAGCTGTGATTGCTGTCAGAGGTTCTTCCATCGAGTATTAACTCAGGGGGATGGAAACTGATCCAACCAAGATATTTATAGTTTTATATTTTTAATTAATTTTCTAAAATTTGTCGAATTTGTTTTTCATTTGGAAGTTGTGGGTTCCGATGTGTAAATAAAGGTAGAAAAAGTCTGATCTAATGTAATTTAATTCCAGGCAATATGCAACAAAAGGTGAACATTTTGAAAGGGATGTAGACTTTCTATAGGCACTGTATATTTCGTTTTTGGCCCTATCTCTCACTGGTGAAGAATAACTTGTAAATATTAAAAAAAAATTCCTCGTATCCGGATCGGGATTCAGATCTTCACCAAAATCGAATTAATTCTTCCTTGTCACACACGTAACGTGTCCACCAAGTTTTGTCTGAATCTGTCAATAACTTTTTGAGATATCCTGCTCACAGGCAGACAGACAAATAAACCAATTAGAAATCACTCATCGGACAACACTTGGTCTCTTCTCTCTACACCTCTCTCTCTCTCTACACCTCTCTCTCTCTCTCTCTCTCTCTCTCTCTCTCTCTCTCTCTCTCTCTCTCTCTCTCTCTCTCTCGTTTGCATCATTGGTTGGGACACGGCTATGCCGCTGATGCAGTGTCCCCCTTACCAGTACACTGGTACTCATTTTGCCGACCTCGGAAGGATGACAGGCTGAGTCAACCTCCTGGTGTATTTTAATTCAGCGGCCAACGGGGCTTGAACTCAGGACCCTGGGATCCCAAGCCACCACCCTAACCACTTAGCCAACACCAGGCTAGCAATACTTGGTGAAACAGAACAAACTAGAACGGTACTCAGTAGAGCGCATACCTCCATCAGGCTGAACAGTTTGCATTTTGTTTCCCACTGATAGGCCGGATCTGGATCTGGTCCTGAACCAAAATCGAATCGGCTTGTTCTTCTCACCTAACCAACTCATCATCCACCTAGTTTTGTCATAACTCGTCCACACCTTTTTGAGATATTGTGCTATCTATTGTTTTTGACCCGATCTATCAATGGTTAAAAATTACTTTTAAAATTCCATGATCTGGGTCCTGACCAAAAGTGCATGTTGCTTTCTTTGGCTGGTCAACTACATACACAAAAAATTTCATGAACGATTGCTTCAAAACTATGTGCAAAAATCGTGTGACAAACAAACAAACAGGCAAACAGACGCTGCACACCAACATACTTGGTGAAATACTTTTGCCAAGTAACAGACAGACAGACAGACATAGGTAAAAACATAACCTCCATACACCTTAGGTGGCGGGGGTAATTATGGAAGCACAAAGTATCATCGCCACCCAAGAAACCTTGCATCCACTCCTTAACTGTTGCGGTCACGGCTTGATTTTTCTGGAATTCTACGGGCATATTACCGATTGACGCTACCTCACCACACTACCATCACAGGAGAACATTACACCAAACTCGTGCATAAAGTTGCAGCAGTCATCAAACGCCGAGCAAGCGACGTTGACCACCATCGCTGCGACATGCTTGTGCATAAAGCTATGTCACACGGTTTGCCATTCGTGACTGTGGTTTCACCCGCAGTAACTGTGATCTGTTTCAACATTTGAAGTGCCACCTATGTGGCCACCAATTTGCCGAAGCACTGACTGAAGCAACCAAGATGTGGCTAACGAAGCAATCTGAAAACTTCACCGGCATAGACAGTTTGAAAAAAATTAGAGAAAGTTCATTGACGTCAAGGGACACTGATGAAAAAGAAAAAGGTGTTACATCTTGGATTGTTGTGAGTGTCTCTTTCCTATAACTTCTTGAATGCCCCTCATTTAATGGGATATTGATCTTCATTGTAAGTGCAAGTTAAGTAAGTAGTTTGACTAAATGTGCTGTGGATACGAGAAAATCTCGATGGGCTGTTTATCCTCCTTCCATGCCATACTACCCATGCCATACTACCTGTGTATCATCATTTGGCCATGAAAAATTACTGGTCAGAAAATTATGCGTCAGAGTTGTTTCTATTAGAGAATGAAAGACACTTATTACTATAACCTCATCGTTTTTTTTTAATGTGTTAATTAAAGGATTCATGGCATGTCTTGATCTGACCCACCTTGTTAGCCTTCACTGACAGCTTGCATCGGCAGGATCAGAATGAGTCAGCGGCCATCTTGAAGATCAAGGAGAGTATGCAGGAAGAAGCAAAACGTTTTGAGAAGGAGCCAGGAGACCATCCGGACTTCACTTACATGCAGTGAGGGTTCCCTGATGTTTCTTTTCTCTGCTCATCACTATGCTTTTAAAGGGCAGGGAAGAAAAGAACAGCCTCCTTTGCACCCAAACAGCAGTCGAACAAGGGGACGACGTTTTACTAAGAAACAACATCGGGCACAATGGACTTCGGAGCCCGGATTCTAGCCAGGCTCATACTTTTGCTTCCCGTCTCTCATTCCTAATGTTGTCTTCCCTGGGAACTAATGCCGATCTGACTTGGCACCAACTTCACTGTTCACCCTTTTTCTCGCTCCATCACTGCTGTCTCCAGCCTTCTCGCGTGCTCATCCCATCGTCCAAAAAAGCATCCTCACCATTGCCTATGTGAAACAAATATGGCCGACAGCAGCCAAAGGAAAAAATATTTCACAAGCCGAATTTCTTTGGGAAACCAGGCTTAACACATCTCAGTGTAACCAAGTTGTGCAAAAGGAAGGCAAGACAGCCAACTCGATGCTCAGTAAATATTCACACTGATGCTTTGGGGGGTTTCTTTGCTCGAAATATCCCGATTTTCACTCCGAGTTGTTTTCAAGCTATCTTGTGGATATGCCAACGAGCAAGGCCCTGGATCCCAATAGCTAAGTAGAACATATCAAGACCTCCTGCTTTCATCGCAGATGCAAAAACGAAAGACTTGTACTCTGTCAAAGAGAATTGCTTTTCCTGTTGTGCTCTGTAATACATCAATTCATTCCATGCTCGCTCAATCCTAGAAATTAGCAGCAAAGTCCACAAGCATTCTCTTGTCTCTTCGATTGGTGTCAGCATTTGTATTTACTGTACAGCTTATCCTGTTAGGAATTTCTTTTCTG
>BROF01004185.1:0-19684 GCA_024346535.1 Eptatretus burgeri | reverse complement strand
GGGGAGGTGGGTCGATTGTGGGGCTTATGATGGATATGCTAGCTATAGAATGAGAGATGTATTGTATACAATTCCAGAGCATTGAGTGTAAAAAGTAAGTTATGGTTGTTTTGACCTCTTCTTATTACAGCTCGTACCACTTTGAAACTTGATAAGAATTCTTTATTTTTCTTTTTAACTCAAACCTCCCATCATTATTTTCTTAAACTTAATGATAACATTTGGGTCCATGAAACTCACACAGCGCATCATTTATCGGCTGCTCGCGCACGCTATTCCGGTCCCTTATGACTGCGTGTTCACTGGTAGGGGAATCCAAGGATTGATAGTTGAACAACACAATGCTTTATTAACCAACCATTTAGGAATGCCAGAAGATTCCTGCTTGTGCTTGCATGCACAAAGCACCGGAGGATCTCTCTTCAACACAGCATTGAGGCTCGTGAAACTCACCTGGGCCGTGTGTTCAGCAATCCACTGTAAATTTTGACATTTTCGGCCGGCCTGGGACACGCTCCAACCATCACCCCCAGTCATGATGTCCCCCCTCCAACTCCCCCTTACTGTCTTCCAAAAATAACGTTCTTGTGTCTTGAGTATGGCCATGGGATTTAGTTCATGCACATTATCCTTTGGTGTAGTTATTGACACTATATCTTTATATCGGAGATTCTGTAAGACCGGATCTGAAACTTTAACAGTTAATGAGAGGCTCTCGTTGTTTGAATGAACACTAAAGGAAGCTGTGCTACATCCTTCAAGTTTTGTCTTGTGCTGTTACGGCTGCTTTGGGGGTCTGGGGAACGACTGTACTGACTCTGCACGTGTTTTGTTTAGTTTTCTGTTCTTTTATTCTTATTTTTGTCCTTTAATAAAGAATGGCTGGGGTTGCAATTGAGCCGGACTCAAACCCTCGCCCATGTTTCTGCGATATGAATGACAAGCAATGCTGAGTTAAAGGAAAAGGAGTGGAATGAAGAAGCCCAGGTATACATGGACATGACTTTGGGTGTGGGAGTGGTTATGTAGCATCTGTCATTGTGTAATTACTCTGAGTCTTCTGTACAGCTGGATTAGAACTCCGTGCGATTGCGTCCTCCGCGTTTCTTCATTGTCATTTATTTTCGACATCGCACGCGTGTCTAGCCCATTGGTGTAAATGGCCAACTTTGGCTGTTGTAAAGATTTAGATGAATTTAAAACTAATAATAATAATAATAATAATGATAATAAAGTCTACCTTACCTGGAATGGTTTTCTTCATTTTTGTTGCAGCTTCGTTTATGTGTTTTTTTGTTGCGAAATACAGTGGACTGAAGTGTAAATTATGTACAAAAATAACCAATGGTAGATATAAATGACTCATGTCCGTACTCTGCCTACAATATGAACCAACACCTAAAACTGGGTAGTGTAAACTAATCACATGGGTTTATAAAGTTGTGATCAATGTCTTTGTCGGAAATATATTTTGGACATTATCTCCTCATTTTCATCAGTCTGAAAAGGTGGTGCATACGTAGCACACTTACCTTTCAAATGTATCGTCTGGGTTCTATTCCTGACCCAACTATTAACCTTGATTGGAGCAACACAGGCAAGAGACTGCATCACAAAGTTCACCAACCCTTGGATGTGCATCAATCTGAGGTCCTGTCTGGTTGCATTGGCTCGAGTTCACTGTAAAGATCCCACGTTGTCTCTCGACATGAAGGAGGCGAGCTTTTGCCGGCACCCTGAACAAATTACAAATTCCTAGTACCTTCAGTCAAGCCTGGCCAGCTGGTTCGTGAAATATGTAAATCAAAAACTCTCCTCGGTTGACTTCACATGAAGGGTAGAACAATTGAGGCCATTGAAGTAGTTGTAGTTGTTGTAGTAATAGTGGTCCTAAGCATCACCATGAAACATCACCCATAGTTATTGCAACCCTGTGGACCAGCCTTTTCCATTGCAAAATGCAGAGAGAGAGAGAGAGAGAGAGAGAGATCTTTCAAAAAAACAACCCAAAAGAAAAGTTAGCAAGCTCAGCACTTTTGGGCGTCTGCATATGTCTCTGTTGAGAATTGCCTTTTCATACAAAAGGTTTTAAAAAAATGAAAACATTGGGATGAAACGAAGCACATATGCTTTGAACTAAACACCAAAATACATGGCTATGTAAAGCCATGAAAAGCTTGTCAAAAGAAAATAGATGTAACATGAGAAATGCCTTTTTATTTTCAAAAAAACAAAGTAAGCAATCTACTCATTATGAGAAAACCCACACATGTACTTGATGACCCAAAGACCAAATACAAGGAAAAGCTTGTCCAAATTAGAACGCCATTCGGTAGAGCGCACACCTCCGCCAGGCTAAACAGTTTACATTTTGTTTGCCACTGATAGGCCAGATCTTGATCCGGTCCTTAACCAAAATCGAATCAGCTTGTTCTTGTCACCGAACCAACTCATCCACCTAGTTTTGTTATAACTCGTCCACAACTTTTTGAAATATCATTCTACGCATCGTTTTTGGCCCAATCTCTCAATGGTGAGGAATCACTTACGTAATTAAAACATTCTCGTATTCAGATCCGGATCTTCACCAATATCGAATCAATTCGTCCTTGTCACACACCCAACCTGTCCACCAAGTTTCGTCTGAATCTGTCCATAACGTTTTCAGATATCATGCTCACAGACAGACAAACAAACGGGTGGAAACATAACCTTCGTCCACCTTTAATGGTGGAGGTAATAACTGCTGAGGCACATTGGCCTCAAGTCAGAATTAATGGTCATACAAGTTATACTTCCTGTTTATACCTTCAGACATCACCAACAAGGAAGACAAAAAAAATGTAGGGTTTATAGAGCAATCAGCAATATGTATACACTTTGACACAATATTACATGTATATGCAAAATGAAATGGATGCCTCATTTGCATAAACCAAAACATCAACAGTGACATCATCATTGACATCAAATGAGATTTAGTCAATTGAGAGATTGGAGGGAGAGAAGAGAGAGGGAGAGAAAGAGAAGAGAGTGGAATGAATGCCCGGCATCTCTCGTCGCAGCACATCCTCCCTCCTGGGCTGAGTAATGACGGACCGTCTCCTGTTCTTCTTCTGCCCCTGTGCGTTTTTCTGATCACTTTCTTCTCAAAGCTCATATATCTCTGGCTATTGAAAGGGAGCATCCTCAATGCTACAGAATATGGCTGTTCAACACAGGCAAACTGTCAAGGACTGCAATCTGCCCTCTCAGAAAAGGATTGGGCTGTCAGCACCGCCACATCTTATATTGATTCCACCTCCAAATACTTTCATACAGTCCTAATCTCAGGCAGTGATTTATCCCATTTCTCTGCAGCAAGCCTATTCATCTTCTTGACTCCGGTACATATGAATTATGTGACAAGCCAGTTTGTGGTCAAGCAGTTTGCTTTGCCAATATGGAAGGCTAACCCGACTAGGGCAACTTTAAGTAACCTCGTGAGGCTCACAAGAAGTCTACGTCCACCGATCGGCAAACTCGAAAATCACTTTACTAACCTTAAGGCTGAAATATAGAAGCAGTTTACCTCCTTAACGTCATGGCGGTGCCCTGAAAAGTCTGTTTCTGGTGTATGCTACAATTTCATCTACCCCACCACCTCAAATGGGATCACCACAAAATCAACACGAGAAGGACACTCGGTAGAAAGCATACCTCCACCACGTAATGCCTGATCCATGAGAACATATCGGGCCCAATACATTTTTGAAATATCATGCTATACAGTACTACATCGTTTTTGGCCCTATCTCTCAATGGTGAAAAATCACTTGATAAATTAAATAATTCTCGGATCCAGATCCGGATTCAGATCTTGAACAAAATCAAATTAATTCATCCTTGCCATACACCCAACCTGTCCACCAAGTTTCATCCGAATCCGTCAACAACTTTTGGAGATATCACGTTATATATTAGTTTAGCCAATCGCTCAATGGTGAAGAATCACTTTAAAAACTTATCAGATCCTGATCCAGATTCGGATCTTCACTAAAATATAATCAGTTATTTCTTGTCACACACCGAACCTGTCCACAAAATTTCATCTGGATCCGTCCACAACTTTTAGAGATATCCTGTACACAGACAAACAGACAGAAAGGGGTGAAAATATTACCTCCTTCACGTTTGGTGGCGGAGGTAAAAAAAACAAAAAAAAAAAACAAAGAAGATGTAATGCAGAGTACGATACTTGCAAAATCCACACCCCTCTCCAAAGGTTGTTTGTCCATTTCATTGAGATTAAAATTGACAATCTTAATCAAAGCTCAGGTCAATCAGATGAAAATTGATTATTTTTCAGATTGAAATTGATGATTTTAGAAGCTTGACCTTGAGTTGACCTTTGACCTTTAGACCTCAGAAATAGTTGCTTTCCCGTTTTAGTGATGGACTATGGAAATCCTGTTCAACTTTCAAGTTAATAGGATGTACACTCCCTGTCAAAGGTTTTAGAACACCCCCATTTTTCCAGTTTTTACTGAAACTTAAGCAGTTCTCGTCCAGTGAATAACCTGAAATGGTACAAAGATAAGCCGTAAACTTCCAGAGGTTAAAAAAAAAAGGTTTAGTTTACCAAAAACTGAAAAATAATGTAAATTTCAGAGTTGTTAAAAAAGCCCTTTTCAGGGAACAAGTAATGGGTTAGCAACCGCAGCTGTTCTGCAGCAATGGAAGTAAATTAAGCCTTGAAAGTTGATGTAAACAATTCCTACAGGTGTCCCAACTTTTGTTGATTAGTTAGAAACCCTCTGTCAGAATGAAAGCAGTGATGGAACAAACTGTGTTGCTTCACCCTCTGAAGCATTATTTGGACAATATTGCACTGCAGGAAGTAGTATATTGCTATCATAATGGCAAGAAAAAGACAATTAACAAAGGAAGACAGACGGACCATTATAACCCTTAAAAGTGTAGGTCTTTCCTTTAGAGAAATTGCAATGAAGCCAAGGTGTCAGTGAGTACAGTTTCCTTCACCATCAAAAGGCACTTGGAAACTGGAGGAAACTCTGACAGGAAGAAGTCTGGCAGACCCAGAGCCACAACACAATCAGAAGACAAGTTTCTGAGAGTCAAAAGCTTGCGTGAGGGGCGCCTCACAGGACAGCAGCTTCAAGCACAGCTTTCCACTGGTCGAAGTAAGGAAGTCTCAGTTTCAACTGTGAAGAGAAGACTTCGAGCTGCAGGTTTGACAGGTCGCGTGGCAGAAAGAAAGCCATTGCTAAGATGGCAAAATAAGAAAAAGAGGCTTGTCTGTGCCATGAAGCACCGCCAGTGGACCACTGAAAACTGGATGAAGGTCTTATGGACCGATGAATCAAATTTTGAAATCTTCAGTTCATCACGCAGGGTTTTTGTACGCCATAGAGTAGGCGAAAGGATGGTTCCTCAGTGTGACACCAACTGTCAAACATGGAGGAAAAAGCGTGATGATCTGGGGCTCTTTTGCTGATCCAGAGTCGGTGACTTGCACAGAATGACTGACACCCTGAACCAAAAGGGCAACCACAGCATTTTGCAGCGCCATGCAATACCCTCTGGTCTATGCCTAGTTGGTCAAGGGTTCATCCTTCAGCAAGATAACGACCCAAAACATACCTCCAAACTGGCAGAACTACCTTAGAAGAAAAGATCAAGATGGTTGGCTTCAAATCATGGAATGGCCAGCACAGTCTCCAGACTTGAACCCCATCGAGCTGGTTTGGGATGAACTGGACAGAAGGGTGAAAGCAAAGCAACCTACAAGTGCAACACATTTGTGGGAACTTCTGCAACAGTGTTGGGAAGAACTTTCTGAACAATATTTGATTTTCATTGCAGAAAGAATGCCACGAGTATGTTCGGCTGTTATATCTGCAAAAGGTGGCTACTTCCCTATCAACAGCAGTGTAACAGCGGTGAGTCAAAAATTTGGATTAAATTTTGTTCAACACAACGATCCCATGATTTACTTTTTATCGGCAATTATTTATTTGTTCTATGCTTTAATTTCAGAGTACATTGAAACATTAAACTGCTTAAATTTCAGTAAAAACTGGAAAAATGGATGTTTTCTAAAACTTTTGACCGGAAGAGTAAATTGATTTATTCAGATGAAAATTGATGATTTTAGAAGTTTGATCTTGAGTTGACCTTTAACCTTTTGATCTCAAAAATAGTTGAATTCCCAATTCAGTCATGCATTATGCAATTGCTGTTTAATTTTCAAGTCAATCGGATGAAAATTGACGATTTTTCAGATAAAAATTTATGATTTTAGGAATTTGACCTTGAATTGACCTTTGACCCTGTGACCTCAAAAATATTTGTTTTCCCAATCCAGTAATGGAAAATGCAAATATTGTTAAAATTTCAAGTCAATCGGATGAAAAATGACGATTTTAGAAAATTTGACCTTGAGATGACCTTTGACCTTTGACCTCAATATCAATAGGTTTCTCACTTGAGACTACCACAACAACTTGGTAAAGTTTCATGATGATTGGTTTAGAATTGTGACCTGTAGGTGACAAACAAACAGACAAGCCGGTAGGCGGCGATGGGTCGCTGAGCATGGAAACTATAAGATATAGAGCAAAATGGATGTCATATAGCGGATAGGGAATCACCTTAAGATTATAAATATCAAATCTCATCCAGTACCATCTACTGATAACTACTCGATATCCATTTGAATGAAAAGTACCGAAAATGCGTTTTGAAATCGGAAATCCCCAAAGTTCGAGGGGGTACTGTGGGTGAACAAAGATCTAAATCGAAAATCCGCTCGATCGTTTGTGCACAATCTATTCCAGACGATTAGTGTGAATTTTCATGACCATCCAACCATAACCCGAGGAGGAGTAGCATTTGGCACGAGGGCACATCCAGCTCTCGCACATTATCGATTTTTGCACTAATTGACCTTTGACCCCTGACCTAAGTGAAATCGGCTAATATGTCCTGAGGCAAAGTTGTAGTACTCATTGAGTACCATGAACCTGCAAAGTGTCATTCGTATCGATGCACTCACCTGGTCGCTAGGGGGCCTTCAATTTTCGCCAATTTTCACGCATACCCTAATTGTAGGGGGCGCTGCGGGTAAAGTATTCCATATATCACAAAAACCAGAATATATTTGATAGAGCATCACCTGGAGATCATTCGTGCCAAATTTCATAACCCTACGTGGGATAATGGCTTTCGGAATTGATTTCGCGTGAACGGTACCGATTTTGAAGGTTTTTCGGTTGTTACTAGGGAACCAAAGCGTCCCTAGCAACCATCGCAATTTCCAAAGCACTAGGTCATAAGATGTACCTACCACTCGAGTTTGGTCAAAATCGGCCCACGTTTACCACCAATTATGCTGATGACAAACGAACAAACATCCAAACAAGCATCCAAACAAACAGACAGAGTTACTGACAATAAGGGTCACCTATTTCGGCAACCCAACAATAAGGGTCACCTATTTCGGCGACCCAACAGAATAACAAAATCAACAACCAATATACTTGAAAAATATTCGATTTTGCAAGTAACAAACAAACAGACAGAAAGGGCTGAAAACATCACCTCCTTCACCCTCAGTGGCGGAGGCAATAAGGCCGAATGTGTCAACTCTGTGTTTGCCTCCAAGTTTCATGCACCCAACACATCTCTCTGTCCCAATCATACCCAATCACAACCACTATATAATGGACTGTGTGTCCTTTTCACTTGAGAATCTAGAAAAAGTTGTATTCAGGCTTGGCCCACATCAGCGTTCTGCCCAGATAGCATCAATGTCTACACTCTAAAATCATGATGTGTTGCTTTCTTTTCCTCTGTCTGCACTCTTCTGCCTGTGCTTCCCCATTTTCCACTTCAACTCTACCTGAAAATCAATTAACATCATTCCTGCTTAACGTAAGAGTGCAAAAATAGATCCTCTCAACTGTATACCGGTGAGCTTACTTTCAGTTATAAGCAAAATCATGGATTTAATCATCACTGTAGATATCAATTATTTCCTTTTTTCAAACAACCTGATGTCTGACCATAACTTTTGTTTCCATCCCAGTCACTCAACTCAGAACAGAACATGCTGCTGCTCCCCTCTCAGCAATGGTCTGAAGCTATAAATCTCAAACAAGGAGGCAGGACCATCTTCCTGTACACATCTCAGGCATTTGATTCCGTCTGCCATCCTTCCCCTGCTCAGTTTGCCAAGCTCACTGCCTGCAACATACAAGGCCAACTTCACACCTGCCTTTCAGACTTCCTCCACTCGCACAGTCAATGATTTGCTGTTGATGAAACCCTGTCCTCTTCTTCCCTCTGGAGGATGAGGCAGACATGAACTACATCACTCTGTTGATCTGGAATGGATTTAATGTTAGTTTGACAAATGGAACTTGTCTTTCAACCCAGCAAAATGTTCCTGAAGTAATCCAAAAAAAACCCACCTATCATTTTCCATTGTCAGCCACTGGAAGAGGTTTTCTCTTGAACTTCCTGGCATCACAATCAGTCATGACCTCTCCTGGATTGACCATATCATACATCTGCCTCCAAAGCCAGCCGCAGACTGGACATCCTCCATCATTCCGAGTCATTCCTTGAAAGATCAGAACTCACAGCTTGAAAGGCCTTTTCTGTTGTTTAACGGAGTACTGATCTCCTGTTTCCCCTCGGTCTGCGGGCAGGCTCCATGAAATAATTACAAGGAAATTTAACACAGGCGGAGGCCATTCAGCCCATCATGCCTGCGCGAACACCACACCAACCCATCAACACAAGATCCAAGGAAGAAAATGCAAAAAAATGTTTTTAATTAATGAAATAATTGTTTGTTTGTTTGTTAGTTTGTTTGTTTGTTTGTAGGCACGATAACTCGACAACAGAAGAAGTTGCCAATGTCAAATTAGACCATGTGATTCAGGAGGGTGATGGCGAGTGCTGATTAGATTTTCGTCAAAATCGGTCAAGGTCACAGTGAGGTCAAACATTCCATTTTTGATTGTTTGGTACAGATAACTCGAGAACGGAAGAAGCTACCACTGTCAAATTACACCACGTGATTCAGGAGGGTGATGGCTAGTGGTGATTAGATTTTGGTCAAAATCGGTCAAAGGTCAAGGTCACAGTGAGGTCAAACATTCGATTTTTTATGGTTTGGTACAGAATCATCGTAGAAACTTCTGGTTTACGTCGCTACCTTCTATCGAGACAGCTTTTATTAGACGAGGTCAGAGGTCAAGTTGACGATTTTGTAAGTACCAGTCTATGACTGCTTGTTTGTCTGTTTGTTACTTACGAAATCTAAAGATTTCGTAAGTATATTGATGACTTCCTTCCTCTGTTTGTG
Source organism: Eptatretus burgeri (assembly GCA_024346535.1). NCBI lineage: Eukaryota > Metazoa > Chordata > Myxini > Myxiniformes > Myxinidae > Eptatretus > Eptatretus burgeri. Next base: position 10,308 of record BROF01004185.1, on the reverse strand, counting down.
TGTTTGTTTGTGTGTGTTTGTGTGTTTGTGTGTTTGTTTGTAGACACGATAACTCGAGAACGGAAGAAGCTTCCAATGTCAAATTACACCAGGTGATTCAGGAGGGTGATCGCTAGCACTGATTAGATTTTGGTCAAAATTGGTCAAAGGTCAAGGTCACAGTGAGGTCAAACATAATTCCGTAAATTCATGTGGAGAAATGGAGTATTTTTGCTTCGGTCAACGTTACGAGTTCGTTTTAACTTCGATTTCAATTTTGTCTTCGGTTTTTGCGATCGCTTAGGACACTTAACACTTAAGTTGTCGAAATTGTCGAAATTGTCGGTTGTCGAAATTATGGTAAAAATCGGATGTTTTGGAGACGTTTTAAGATTGTATAAAAAATATTTCACTCGCCACGTCACAGCTCGTCACGTGGTGCAGCGCGCTCGAGCAGAGGCGTCGTTGATCATGTAAAGGTTTTCCGTGTGCGCGCTGACGGTGCTTTCGATAAAGATGATGTTTAAAAGTCATTTTTTATCCCAATAAAGGTTATCGTCGCATGCCTGAGTCACTAAGCCATCGGATTATGTAAAGATTGTTGGTGAATGGCCGAATATTATGGTTTTGTGACTTTGATAAAATTATATTGAAAAATTGCGTGGAGAAATGGAGATTTTTGCTTCGGTCGATGTTACGATTTTTGATGGTTTGGTACAGAATCATCGTAGAAACTTCTGGTTTGCGTCGCTACCTTCTCCAGAGACAGCTTTTATTAGACAAGGTCAGAGGTGAAGTTGACGATTTTGAAAGTACCAGTCTATGACTGTTTGTTTGTTTGTCTGTCTGTCTGTTAGCAACTTTACGGCAAAACAGCTTTAGCAAACGCTATCAAATTTAATCCACAGGTGGGCAATGAACCTTGGACGACCCCATTAACTTTTGGGTCCAATTAGATCAAAGGTCAAGGTCACGAAAAGATCAAAATCGTTTTTCGCTCATAACTTCGTCAAAAATAATCTGATTTACTTCAAACTAAGCTTATAGTGAACCATATTCTATTTGTCACTTATAATCCTACCCATTCCTATAGTGAAAAATGCATATTTGTGAAGATCGGTAGGGTCATGGTCTTTGTTTTGGGGGTCATGGACATCGGTCAAAATTACAAATTTTCCATAATAAATCAAAAACGGTTAGGAATATGCGTGTTTGCTATGGAAGACATATATCAAGTCCTTTATTGGCTTTCATTTGACACCATGACCTTTGACCTTATGTGGCCTTGAAAGGTCAAAATCATTTCACGGTCATAACTTCGTCAAAAATGGTTTAATTGACTTCAAACTAAAGGCCCAGTCACACCTTGACGTTTCAGCCAGCTTATGCCGATTTTTTCAAAAATTTGTGTGAAACGCTGGTACACGTCAAATACGTTATGGGTACGTTTTGTATATGTTAAGACCACGCTGAAAAACACTGCCATAAGTGGTAGTACGCTGGCTTTAAACGTTGAACTTTTGGGTTTTCCTCAAATTTTTTCATGCTGGAAATTTTACGACGTATGCCGGCGTATGACTCACACGTTCCGCTACGCTGGCCATCAGTTGTAGGCACGTTATGCGATCGTTGACACACGTTGAAACACGTTACTTGTAAGTTACTGATAAGTCGGAACACGTGGAGGTAATGTTTAGCGTACCCGAAACTTATTTCTAACCTATGAGTAACGTTTTGTAAGCACGCTACACGAACGTTGTTCACACTTTGCAACACGTTACTTGAAAGTACTACTACTACTACTACTACTACTACCAACATCGACATGACTGAATTCTCTCGAACTACTACTACTGCTACTACTACTACTACTACTACTACTACCATCGACATCACTACATTCTCTCGAACTACTACTACTACCAACAACGACATCACTAAATTCTCTCGAACTATTACTACTGCTACTAGTACTACGACTACTACTACTAACATAGATATCACTAAATTCTCTCGAACTACTACTACTACTACTACTACTACTACTAATAACATCGACATCACTAAATTCTCTCGAACTGCTACTACTACTACTACTACTACTACTACTACTACTACTACTACTACTACTGCTACTACTACTACTGGCACTGCCAGTGACATTGACATCTACTCAACATGGAATCAGGAACACTGACGGTTTCCTCTTGTGAAGCCCATTTGTATATACCAATTCCCCTTAACGCTGCCAATACGCCATTATACGGTAGCTGTAAGTTAGAAACACGTTCAGTAAGTTCTGTGGTCGTCCGGAAGACGTCAATCAAATTCGTCTGCATACGCCAATGTGCGTTTGAGATACGTTACACATAGGTTCAAAGCACGCTACTCATAGGTTTAAAGCACGCTACTAACATGTTCAAAGCACGTTATCCGTAGGTTAAAATTAAGTTTCGGGTATGCTAAACATTACCTCAACGTGTTTCGACTTATGAGTAACTTTCAAGTAACGTGTGGCCGACGCGTGTAAACGATTGCAGAGCGTGCAGAGAACTTACGCCAGCGTATGCGGAACTTGTGACCCATACGTCGAGTACGTCGTAGAATTTTCAGCATGCTTGAAATTTCACGACGTACGAGACGTACCACGTAATATGCCAGCGTACTTCATTGTTTTTCATCGTGCTCCTAACATATACACAACGTACCCATACCGTATTCGATGTGTGCCAGCGTTTTAGACGCATTTTCATAGGTCGGCATACGCTGGCTAAATCGTCAAGGTGTGACTGCGATGTTGACACTTCCAATTCTCAGGCGGTTATGATTTAAATCTGCGTGCGGCAGGTTTTTAACAGAAAACGCCATGAGTTCGTCGGCGATAGGTGCAGCGCGCTATGACTAAGTTAAACTATCGTTGGGCATAGGTTGTGAACGCCGACAACAGGCTAAGCATTCGTTGGTATAAGTTATCTTTAACACAACTAAACGTTCTGTGCCCGTTACTATTACGTTATGCATACGACCAACACGTTATGAATATGACCAAAACTTTAAAAAAAACCTCAAAACTTCAGCGTACGCCAACGTACTACATGCGTTTTTATACGTTGTCATTCCTGGCTAAATCCATCATTTTATACATCTCACGAATTGGCATCATTTATGCTTTGTGATGACGAACAATAGTGATAATTAGTTTAAAAAACATATATATATTAAATTCAGTGGCAGATCGAGTGGGGGGGGGAGGGGATGGGGGCCTCTGTTAAATTAATTTTTATGTGTAGCCTTTGACCTACACTTGTTGTAATAAACTATAAAAGGTTTTGTTTACTGAGCAAAATGAATCCATTTTAAAAAAAACAACATTTTATTGGGAGCTATTAACCCTCTAAATATCACTGTGGATCTGCTCCTGAGTATATATATATATATATATATATATATATATATATATATATATATATATATATATATATATATATATATATATATATATATATATATATATATATATATATATATATATATATAATCTGCACCAGTCCGTCTGGGGAGGGGCTTCAAAATCAAATAGCCTCCATTTTGTTTGCTCCGTTTCACCTCTTTTGTAAAGCTCGCACAGCTTTATCTCAACTCAAATTCGATATCTGATTTCATTTTTTGTCGTTACTAAAAAAGGTGCAACTTTTGGATGAAAAAAAAAAATTTACGTTTTTAAACAAAAATTCATTTTAAGTGAAATTAAAGCCTGTAATATAAAGTCCATTCAGACTCCCTCACGGCTATATCTTAACTCTAATTCACCTTGTGATTTCATTTGTTGTCTTCGTTAAAATGGTTCAAGTTTCATTTGCGGCAAAAGGTGCAAAAAAAAAAAATCGGATGAATATTGGTTTTTGTACACAAAAATGCATTCTCATAACCATTTTGAATGTACAATATATGGTCGGAAGAAGAGAGGAGGGCAAAGGGGAGTAGTGGGAGAGGAGGGTAAGGGAGAGTAGTGGGAGAGGAGGGTAAGGGAGAGTAGTGAGAGAGGGAGAGGAGGGAGGGGAAGTATAAGAGTGAGGGTAGGGGGAGAAATGAGAGAGGGAGAGAAGAGAGGGGGAATAAAAGAACAAGGGTCGGGGGAGTAGTGAGAGGAGGGAGGGGAGTAGAAGAGCGAGGTTAGGGTTCCCTACTCGGGAATTAGTTGACATCATTTTGAATGCATCTGGTCAGACACAATGTGGGGAGGGAGACAGGGGAGGGGAGTCGTGAGGAGACGGGGAGGAGAGGAGAGAGAAGAAGAAGAGCGAGGGTTGGGGGAGTAGTGAGGAGGGAGGAGGAGTAGCTAAGTGCGAAGGTCGGGCTCTGTGTGAGGGAAAACTGAAGGTGGTGTTCAAACTGTCATCCAATTAAATGTTTTTTTCATGTTCCCAGGGTATATATAAAGAGTTTATTTCAGGTGAGTTATCACTCTTTTCCAACTATATAATGAAACGATACTTCAAAAAAAAAAACTTTGTACGGAGTAAATTGGAGAGGTTGACCAACGATGGAATTCAATATTTATTAACGTTTGGTTTTAAAGAATTTCTAATTTGTGAAGTGAAGTGTATTTGATACGAGTTAATCAAGTCAAGGCAGAAGTAAATCTCTCCTCTCTCCCCTGTGAGTGAAGTATCAGATATGAAGAGGCCAGTACAAATGTCATACATGTCTATGTCCATGGGTTTCCCACTCGACACTACAAACAATGGTGCGGGTTTGTCAGCCCGAAGCACGTTCAGTCCCTCTCCTCATGCAGAATTCACTCTGGTTGAGCGCAGATCGAGTGGGTCTCGTATTCTACTCACTGCAACGTACAGCTGTCCGTGTGTAAAATACTGGTGGGAAACAGGGCTCCACACCACTGCAAGCTCTGACCCTGGCTTGTGTTGATCGGCATCGCAAAGGACGGCCTGATGGGAAACTGTCGTCGGCGGAGTTGGAAAAGAAAATCCGTGTCAGATGGAGAAGGAAGAATTCTTGGAATAAGGAGAATATACCTGTCATGTTCAGCACCGAGCATCCGCACCTCAAGATAACCAGTGACCTTGGTTAAGAATCAATGACCAGTGACCTAGGAACGTTTTCCATCGTGATGAACGTGATGGGAGTGCTAACCTTCTGTGACGTCTCATGCGGTGACACCTGACAGATTAGTCACAAAACTCAGGTGGAAAAAGGGCAGATAGGTTTTGATGGGCCAAAAAAAAATCGACACTTTTGATGATGAGTGTCACCCGGCAGGTGGTCAATGATCTTACTGTTGAGAAGATCAACCATGATATTCATTGTGGTTATAATAATAATAATAGTAATAATAACAAATAAAAGTATCACATGCGAAGCCAACCACTCAGAATTTGTATGATTGGACGGTTCTTCAAGTCCAGCATATACATGGTTGATGATGTCATCTTCCCAGTCCACACAAAGAGCATGCAGTGATGTTATTACATCATCTTGAAGGTTACCCTCCACAGAAGGCAGGCAGGCAGACAGCCCTCACCCACGAGCAACAACTAATCAGCAAAATGCTCCAGTCGTTTGACTTCCTTCATGCCACCAGCAAGTCGATTGAGAACGGGCATATTTGTTTTCAAAGTTAGCGTCGTGCAATGTCGCCACAATAGAGAGTTTTTCATGCAGGCATTGATGATGTTTGGTAGCCTCCGTGTTGGACCACCAGAAGAATTTGACGAACAGTACACCGCTTCTCATAGTCTCATTAATAATACACTGCTTTAATCCAGTAACTTTGCAGTGTTACGATTATAGTTACCATATTATTATTATTAGTATTATTATTATGAAAACGATATTACTTTTTGAAGAAAGCTCGGCTAATTTGTTACTGCTGCGATAATCAGTACACCGCTTTTCAGAGTCACGAATAATACACCGCTTTAATCCAGCAACTTTGCTATCACGACAAAGGGATTGTAGTGTTACGATATTATTAGCGTTACACTATTATTATAATGGAAACGATATTACTGTATTAAGAAACCCAGGCTAATTTGTTACTAACCACAGTAAAAGCATTAAACTCTCCCAGAGAAAAAAAAACAAACAAAAAAAAAACTACCCAATCAGGAAGTCTGGAATGGGCTGCAACAATCACTCCAGAAAAAAATATAAAATAAAAATAAACCAATGTCACCCGCACGTATCAATGACGCGTATCTTGCCAAAAGGTGACCACGTGTGACTTCTTTAAGGTCACACTGAGGTGAACAGAGCTGCTATCCACCAGGAGCGACTCCTTGAGGAATATCTGCCTACGAGAGATTCCGATGAGAATCGTTCTACAGAGTAACCATGAAAAATATGCGTTTGCCTCATAACGTCACCAAATGACGACATAATGTCTCAAGCTTGACATATCAAGAAAGCACTCATCGAGGTGTTCAATTTGAGGTACTACACGATATGGTTCCTAAAACTTGAAAATTTGATCTTGGGGTCAAATATGTTTGACCTGAGGCACTAACCATGAAGGTCAAGGCCAATTGCCACCAAAAATTAATCAGCTGAGTGCCAGACCATGACCTATATTCCCATGACGTTTGAAGACTATCCGATCAAAATTACGCAAAAAATAAGGGTTTCGTCGACTCCCCTGATTTGCAACAAAGTGACCTTGACCTTTGACCTTGACCTTCAAAATTTTATGCGCTGAAAGGGACCTCTATAGGCCTCTGATATGCAGTTACAAAAATTTCCAATGATAACTGTGCTCTGCAGAATTTTTTATACGTGATTACAGACAAAAAAAATAAAATAAAATAAAATAAAATAAAAAAAAAACCATACAAGCTGACTAACATATCTTGCAAAAACTCGTTTTGGCAACATAATAACCAGAAGCAGCCTGAAGGTGAGGCCAAAGGAATGAAGCCCTAGGCCTATGCATACTGTGTCGTTAGGAGGCCCGTGATGCCTATCCTTTTGATATTTGATGATCATTTTAACAATCGTTTTGTTTGTGTGTCACACTGAATGAAAAACACAAAGGTATGGCACGGCGATTGTGAACGTGACAGGTTCGATGATTTGTTCGGCCTGACTGCATGAAAATTTCAATGGCAGATGTTGGAATCAGCCTTCGTATGCCGTAGCATGAGACAGACAGAGACAGACAACTGCCGCTACTTTAATACACGTCATCGATACCAACCAATGCCTACCTGTTCCTTCATCGACAGGTTTAATCAAAAGACAGCATACTGTACCTCACAAACACATTGCATGTCAATGAGGATGTAAAATGAAGTGAAATGCACAAAAAGGATCTTTTATTACATAATGTTGTTGCCGACGTCGTGGCGACCTGTTGGTTTGCTACTTTCGTGTGTCTTTACTGCTTCAAGTAGTGTGTGTGTGTGTGTGTGTGTGTGTGTGTGTGTGTGTGTGTGTGTATACATACATACATATATATATATATATATATATATATATATATATATATATATACATATACATATATATATATATATATATTGTTACGGCTGTGGAAATTCGCAGAGCACCATGAAGGTCCTTAAATCAGTTATGTCGATAAATCTGTGTTCAGATAGATTTCCCCACCGATGTTTAACGGGCAATTATTCGTGTGCAGGGCTGTGATCTTTGAGTTAGCCGTTTTTCTTTTGCTATCGTTATTTTGGAACAACCACCTCAACCACAACCGCATTGCCTCATCACTTCCTCCAAAAACGCATCAACACACCACCGTCATGGCCACCACAAAACAGCTTGTGGGTAGTTGTGTGGAGCCGTGCTGTGAGCTGAATCAGCCTGGAGTGTGGAGTCTCTGCAGTCGGTGAGGAGCTGGAGAGAGAGAGGAGCGCAGCGGAGTCAAGGCGCGCGGCCTGCCGGACCGTGGGTCGCTGGAGAGGGGACATCGAAGGTTGCCCTTGCGAGTCACCACGAGGGACAAGGTAGCCAGCCCGGTCTCTCAGAGCCATTGCGGTCTACACGGCTCAGTGTTTATAAAGACCCCAAGGGGTCCAGTCTACCCCTCGTCTGTCCTCGGGTTTTTCCTTCGTTTCTTTGCATGAACGTTGTGGCGCCATGTCTTGAAGTAGAACTGTTAAGTGTGTACATAATATATAGACGGTAGTAGCTCTTTTGCATTGCTCATGGTTTGTCCCTTACATGTTACATAATTGCATGCGTGCTTTTGTTTTTGCCTTTGTCGATTGCAAACTGCATGCATGTCTTGCCTTGCTTGATTAATTATACGACTGCATGACTGCATATGTGCCGCTTATTCAATAAATGTGCTTGTTTAAATGTTAACCCGTTCGTTGCGTCCTTTTCCCGAATTGAACTGCCGTTCTGCGTTCGGAATATAGTTGGTTTTTAAATAGCCGAAAAAGTGATCTGGTCCAACGGGGCTGCGTGATAAATACCCCGCTCGGTTATCCCAAAACGAAGCGAGCTGCTTAAGCGGCTCGTTTCCAAGCGGCCCCTTTGAGGTACAGTCTCTCAGTAGTCTGCCCGCGCGATTAATTAGGTATATCGACGATTCGGCGATTGACGCTGTAGCACGCAGGTAGAGTGTTGACTCGGCTGTGTGCTCAAAACACACCCGTAGCGGGATTCCGGCGTTCGATCCGGAAGGCTGCGACTAGATTGTCCATTTGATGGGCGAGGTGGCCGCCATTGGCTAAACGCGGTCGCATGTACGCCGGCGGGCGAGAATCACAATATATATATATATATATATATATATACACATACACAGTAATCCCCCGTTTCTCGCGGGGGTTACGTTCCAAACCCTCCCGCGGTAAGTGAAAATCCGCGATGAATGGACGCCTCCACAAAACACATTTTAATCCCAATTAAACACATAAAGAAAACATTTGAAGCATAAAAATGCTTTCTGTAAACTCAGTAACGTTGCAAAAACATTGTGATGGGCAGTTGCTGGCGTTGTTTCTTCATGGTCGTGAGGAGAGTTTTCGCCATTGTTGCTAAGCGTTCAAGTGAGAGGCCTTCGTCGTCGTGCTCCTGCGATGGATCAGATTGTTCCTCCTCCTCCTCGCATGCAGACTTCGTAAGCTCAGCCAAATCTTCGTCCGTTAATGGGTCAGAGTTGGTTTTGATGAGGTCATTCACTTCGTCGTGCGTCATGTCGTTGAATCCTCCTCCTGGAATCTTCGCCAGCTTGACCACAATATCGATTGCCGAATGGTGAATTTCGTCTGAAGAAAAGGCCTTGTATTCGTGGACGTATTCTGGCCACAGCTTCTTCCAACGGGCGTTTAAGGTTTCTTTTTTCATTTCTTGTAGAGCCTTCTGAATTATTTGGAGACACGTTGCTATCGTGAAATCATGCCAATACGCCCTCAGAGAAAAATTGTCGTCGGAATCCATGGCATCCACGAGGTGCTGCAGGGAGTTGCGAATGTAAAGCGCTGATGTTGGCTTCGTCCTTCTTGATGTGGCGTATGGTCGATTCATTCAAACCGTAATAGCGCCCAACCGCGGCAAACGTTTTTCCTTTGGGCGGCATCGTAGGGCTTGGAGAAAAAAAAAAAAACGTAGAAAATATCTGTCGTTTACAAACGAAACACTCAAGACAGTGAGAGTGCGCCTCGTGGGCAGCAGCCAATCAGCGCCAAGGAGAAATGAATAGCGCGCTCTCTGTCTTTGTCTCGTGCGTTGTGTCGACAAACATACAAAAATTTTTTGTTTGTTTTATTATGAAGATACTTTCGAGCGCCACGCGTTATAATTTATCACTTAAATAATTTATATTTTATATATTATTACCACGATGTGCCGGGGAGAAGCCGCAGAAAAAATTAGTTACGTTCCAAGGGAAAACCCGCGATGAACCGGGGGCGCGATAGGTGAACCGCGATGAAGCGGGGGTTGACTGTATATATATGTATATATATATATATATATATATATATATATATATATATATATATATATATATATATTGTTGCGAATTCACGCCGACCGGCGTGCGAACGGCCACGTAACTCGAATCGCGGCACGTCGCCCACCGGACGGACAATTCTGTCGTGACCCTCTCAGACTAACGCCGGGAGCGAGTCACGGGTGGGCCTTTCGGCCTCACCACGATCGTGCCAATCGGCCCCCCGCGTGGGATAGGTTTGTTCGCCAAACTCGACCTACCTAAGTACCCACGCGGAGGGTAGACTGGGCGATCGCACCTCGCCGCAGGCCGACTCCGGACACGGGCCACTTAAGCGATCCGTTCCGTACTATCGGGATAACCGAGCGGTGTTATCGTCGGCCTTGACGGTTCCG
>BROF01004184.1:104996-118957 GCA_024346535.1 Eptatretus burgeri | reverse complement strand
CCCCCCCCTTTCAATGTCCGTTCTCTGCCCTCCCCACTCCCCACTCCCCACTCCATTCAAACTCTGTCCTCCACTCCCTGTTTCTTCTTCACATCCCCAACCCCAAGTCCACAGCTCCCCCATTTTTATTCACATCCTCAACCCTCTCAACTCCAAGTCCACTTAATAGTCACTAAGTATTAAGACTGCTAATGCTTCTCAGTGAAGTAGGTGTGCGAACCTGCGACTCTGAGGTTATACACCACCCATAAAAACTTTGTGCTTTGGCTCACACAAGCCATTGTCAGAGTGTGTTCTTTTGTTCACCTCACACATGCATGGAAAGAAAGTGGAAGCATTAGTAAAGAGTCCCAGGTTCCGTTTGTCAGGGAATTGATTACCAATGTAGTGTAAAATATTTATGGAGCTTGCTATAAATGTCCTTTGATATGAATGTCCTTTGACAACATAATGGTCACGAACTGTTAAGACTGCTAAGGTTTCTCGTTGAAGTAAATCTATGGAAAGGTAATTGTACGTTGACAGAATTGACTGATTAGTTTGTGGTTATATTATATTTTACTTCTGGTATCTTGTATGAACCAATGACTCTGTGCATATACACCACCATTTGCACAACAAAAATTAACATAACTCGAAATTGCATGAATACTGATATTTGTAGACCTCCACATGCACTGTCCAGACCCAAAAGCTCTTAAATGAGGTATCATTCAGCATTATGTGTGCTGTGGTTATGACGTTTACCTCGTTCAGATACAATTGTGCAACACCGATTTATATCCATATATATATATATAAAATGTGTTTACGGGGTCGGACATCCGGGCACTTGTAAGCGAGCACCCGCATTTCCACATAACAACCCAGCTTGATGGGGCAAACAACCCAGCTTGATGGGGCAAACAACCCAGCGTGATGGGGCAAACAACCCAGCTTGATGGAGCAAACAACCCATCGTGAAGGGGCAAACAACCCAGCGTGAAGGGGAATATGTGTATGTACTTGTGTTCATTGGCAGTGCCGACTCAGATTATTTATTAATGTCAATAATTGTGAGTGTGTATCACCAACAATAATTAAGTTGGTTTGTAACCAACAAAAGTTAAGTTCGGCTGAGATCTAACTAAAATCTAGTGGACTAGAAATTCAAATATAGCCCCTCGACCACTGTTCATTGCGTGCCTGTGAACCATTGGTGGCCTAAAATGCAGCCAATAATACACGAATGTGAAAACACCCCATCATAAAGCCATTTAATTGACACTGGTTTCAAGTGAGTGTTCCGACGCGAAGCATAAAATTCACATAACGACATCAGGATATGGTTGCAGTCGACAAATAATTACACTTGCAGCCCAGTTAACTACAATGAAGAAGAGTACGTGGGGCGGGCCTTATAGCATCGATGACTGAGTCCTGCAGGTGGTGTGGCGGCTCTCACACTGATGCCTTCTCAGCAAAAGTGGCCCCCCTCTAAAAAATAGTGAAGATCACTGCCCTAGACCCCATTTCTGCAATCAAATAGATTTTGGAATGACAGAGTGTTCAATATTAATATTAAAGTAAATTCTTTAAATAAATAGCTGTCCTAATCAAAATAGAATTATGGATCTAACCTGGCATTCTGACGAGGTAGCTGTACATGTCAGGATGCTCCACCCTCGCTCAGTCTCCCGGGTTGTTACTCCAGGTGCCTGCGAGGAGCCAATATGGACAAGAATCAAGTCCGATTAACCCCAATTTCATGCAATATCTTGCCCAAACTTGCCGAGCCTGGCAAGTGTTCCATATAGTGATAACATATGACTGCCAAAATGGTACAAATTCAATGTAAAAACCCACAAAATTCAACAATGAGAAGTAGATAAATGGCTTCAGTTTACACGGTGATTCACGAGACTTGCTACATTGACGCATTCACTACGGGCAGTCATGCATGCATTCCCATTCGTAAAGCATTTGTTTTCCACTTTGTCAAAATGGTGATCGCGTTACTCTGTGTTTGCACGTGGCGGTGATGTCACTCTGATCTCGAGAATAACACACACGTACACACACACACGCACACGCACACACAATTATCATAAGCCATGATGCTTTATTGGACTCGTGTTTAATTGAGTGGCCTTTAGAAAACCAAATCATATTTTGGTATCAGAACGACAATGTTTAATAAGCATTTACTGCTGACTCTCAACCTCTTGATTTTCCCATATCCAAAGTGTTTTATGGACATTTACTGACTTCATTTTTTCACTTTTTTTTTCAACCTCTTGTGCTCAATCAGAGTCGATGAACTGAGATGCATGATGCATAACACCCAAGGCATTGATCAGTAAAAGGGTTTGAAAGCAGCAACAAAACAGGATTATTAAGACAAAAACAAGAGAAATAATGTATGCTACTCTTCCTGTGTTGTAATCTCGCACAAGACACAAAATCCATTCGTGTTTCGATACCTTGGGAAGGTTGCCATGCTGCATCTGCAAGAGCCAAATGAAATTGCCAGTGTAACTGCCTGGGGTTGTGCAAAGATGAGAAACGGAAATGAGACTGAAACCCACGCAAAGATAACGGGTAAAAATGCTGCAGGTATGGTGTTCTAACGAAATCTGAACCACAAATCTGCATACAGTGCAAATACATGATACTACTGCATTGCACAGTTATACATATGGATATGAAGGGAGAACAGTGGTGATAATGTTAATTTATTTGTACATGTATTCATTTTTTTTATTTTTTAAAATTTATTTTTATTTTCAAGCCAGCAATGCATTTGCAAGTAGAAATTTGCCTGATGGACATGAAAGGATTTCTATAGTTGGACAAAAGAAATATGAATAACATACAAGAAGAGATTGTCGTCTTCTTGAGTTTTCAAAGGCTTTCAACGAATTTAGAAAACATTATTGAACCCAAGGAAGTTGCATCATGGTTGCATCATGCACAGATGATTCTGAAGTAATGATATTGCTCTTGAGGGAAAGACCATCTTTCGAGACATTTCACAATCTGAGTCGATTCTCAATTTGATTCTAACCTCCCATGTAGGTTAGTTCATCAACCAGTCGATTATCACCGGCACTTTTATTCAGACACGTAATCATGTGTACTTGTTCGGGAACTCTCATTTTGTGGTTGATATGGCTGGTGTAGTGTAGATGATGGTATTCATTTATTATGGTGACTGCAACAACCAGAAGACTGCTCCGTATCAATCAATTCAAACATCAATTTACCAACTACTGTCAAACTCATTTAGGCTTTCTCCCTACCGCCTCTTCTTCGACACCATTATGTTCTGCTTGTAGAATTACACACCTGTGTCTGTCCAAGACTGCTCATCTCTCCAGTTCTCTTGGCTATCTAATACAATCAGAAATACTGGGCAAAAGACACTCAAATGCTGTGGATAGAACCTGCAGTCCAGCAGGCACAATGACATTGTCTTTGACATGCTGTACAAGCCATGGCGTTTTTTTATTTTTTGGAAAATAAAATGTGGTTTCAACCTTCCTGTATGACAACCAACCATGTTTTCCTTTTGAAGCCCATAATTTGCCTTCACATCCAACTGCCAACCCCCTTAATCAATGTTTCTTGCTTTCTTCTGTTTGACGTGCACTTCCCTTCTCTCACCTACGCACCCTCTCTTCACCTTTCTTCACTTATTTTCTTCTGTCCTAGTCTGTCTGCTCTACATCTTATCCACATTCTACAAAATGTATACTTTGCTTTCTCGAACTGCTTCTCTCAGTTGTAAATTTTCTCGAACTGCTTCTCTCTCAGTTTGCAAGAGTGAAATTAAATAGTATTCCTCCTATCACTATCAGCAAAGGTTTTACATTGTAGACACAGGACTCCAAACTTTCCTTCCTCAATTCATCAGCTTACTAATCATCTTTAAGTTCTAATATATCGTCTCACAACTCCTTTAAAATGAAACGAGGACTACCCCCATCAGAAAACTCAGAGACAGCATCGACAGCATGGAGTTTCACGACTGTCAACATCATGTCACTACTACCTGACCTCATCACTCCAAAATGCTCACCAATTTCTCCAGCACATTTTAAATTAGGGCAATCAGAGATTGCAGACCCCCTCACAAGGACTTGTTTTGTGTGGCAAATAAATGGAAGGATTTACTCAATGAAAGGTCATTGATTCCAAATGAAAGGTCAAAATAGTCTAAAGCTCTGTTCTTCAATGCACAGCGCGCGAGCTACTGGCGGCCCCTGGTGGACCCTGGTGGCCTAAAGTAAGACCCTGACGTGTGGCCGATAATACACAAGTGTGAAAACACCCCCATCATAATCCGTCATAAATACTATCAAATTGACCCAATGGTTTCAAATGAGTGTTCCAATGTGAAGCAGAAAAGTAACGTACTGTAACTACATATTAAATGAGGGGAAAATTTTCAAAGTTGCTTTACTTCCCCTAATCCTCCTGTTGTGTTATTTGTTTGTTCTTTTAATTCGATCTTTCATTAAATTTATTTTACCTCCCTCACTCTGGAGATTCCCCACGGATAATCTACTATAGACGCGACCACCTTTCACATCGATCCAGCTGGTTAATTATTTTTATTGCACTCAATGAAATCAGCTCAATGAAGCTTTTTAATTTTGACACGTTCCTTAATATTTTGTTCACTCGATATAAATATACAAACAGTAGAAAAAGTTAAGTTTAATGCTTTGGCAATTTCACATTTTCTTGTGCATACATGGAGAAGGAGGGACCATAGCCTAGCTTAGTTATAAACACTGACCTCTACTGGCTGGATAGGAGGGAAAGCTCTTTTTAAAACAAAGCCATTTGTGCCCATCTTTTCTCTCCCAAAACGAATGAATGGGACTGTTAGTAACTAATGTGAATGCCACTTACTGATTAAATGTGAGTCTTCTCCTTTGATCACGACCATCGCAGTTTTTACAACTTTTACCAACCGTAAGCAACACACGATGGCATTTCATAAATAGCATGACAATTCTCTTTTCAACCCAGGAATGGACTAAAATCAAGTGTGGAAAGGAGTAAGATGGGAATTTTCATAGGAGATCTGCTTGAAGCAGGTATTTATATATTGACTCAAACAGGATTTTTTTTTGTGTTGTGGGAAAAGGAATATGGTGGATGGAGCGCTTCCAGTGGCCTCAGGACCACCCAACCAATCAACATTTCGCACCCTGTCCAATTAGTAGAGAGATCAGTGGTTATACTCGTAAATCTAAGAATCTTTATTTCTTTAAATTTTCAGATTTCACTCCAGATTTCAATACTTGGTCGACAATATCCGATCCTCAAAGCCAAAATTATATTTCAATTATATACTTTAATTTAGCCTTGAGGGGTCATGGTGGAAAATTACATCATATAATGCATGAAATCGCTCCATGCTTATAATTTGAAAACTATAGCACTGACAAAAGTGGTGTTTACAGCAATTCATAGGGATGAAAATCACTCATCCGATGATATGAGTGAGGAAAGTGGAAAAAAAAAATAGAACTTGACTGCTTTATCGTTAAGAAGCCATTGCGGTCTGTTCCAAGTCGCATTGTTGAGCAGGCCAAACAAAATGGTGGCTTAAGACCCCAGAGGGCTCAACAAGATGGTATGCTGCCACTTTGGTAAGGCTTCTTTTGTTTTTTTGTGATGAGCACCCATAAAAATTATCTTCTAAAGGGGTGTTTAAATTTACCCAAACACCCAGTTGTCATTCATGCACTCCCATAGAGCTCACTTTGTATGCATACCAAGTTTGGAGCCACTTGGTTTCATGGTTTTGGAGTTCTGGAGGAGACACTGACTGACTGACACACACGCACACACACTGACATTTATTATTATAGATTTAGATATTTAAATGTAAAATCTACACATCTCATTTTTAGCTCACCTGGATGATATTGTTTTTGGTTCTCGGAACCGTATGCATACAACATACAGTTGTCCTGAGTCAGTTATTCCATTAATATACGTGTAGTTAGGTCCCTACCTTTTGTTGAGTGGGAAAGCAAGGAGGTGCGTTGCGATGGGCTATTAGTTAGGATTAATAAATCATTTTTTCCCTTTTATTTTATTCCATCCTTTTTCTGAGGTAAAGTCATCTCGCTTGATACCCTCGTTTCGCTGGCCACAGCGTACCACCGTCTACCCGCTGTATCCGGAGAGTCGTTTTCTGAGGCAAAATCCCAACCACTAGTACAGCATGTCAAAGACAATGTTAATGCACCAAGGAAATATCATTTGATAACTGACGTAATTGTTCAAGTGGTCTGGCAGACATATTGGATCAAAGGAAAACATTTAAAATTCTTCTTCCCTGAAACTGCTTCACCGATCAATGCGAAATTTAAAATATGTGATCGACTACCGATGGGAACGTTTGAGAAAAAGAAGCTGATCCAAAACAAAATATGGCTACCAGTGATGTCATAAAACAGAAAGTGGGCAATATTTTGAAAAATATGAATTATAGGCTACGTGAGGTTGCACCTTATCAAATGGAGCTAATTTTGATACAACAGGAAGTGACATCGTCATACCAGGAGTGGGCAATGCTTCAAATGAAGGCTCACAGACAGCAGGGAGTTTCAATACTGTGCACATTATGTCAATACCACCTGACTTAAAATGGGTATTCTAAATTAAGTTCTTATTTTTACCCTGATCCATTTGTCACTCCACTTTTGCCAACCAGCCAGGTGAACTACAGGACCATTGGTCCTCTATTTTTATGGTGCAGTTGGGGGCTGTGTTCCCAATGACAACTTGCACGACAACTTGTTTTTTTTTGGAACAGAGACTATTAGTGTTAAAATTGCAGTTGTATATAATCTGCATTCTAACATAGCATCTGATTTAACTTTACATTATTTGCTGAAATAAGCCTCAGTTACAATGAAATGCTCAATTTGTGCAATACATTTCAAAGACAATCAGGTCAGGTCAGAAATGGGAGCATGTGCCAGAGCAGCATGTCGCTGTGTCCACTTTCCGCTGGTACTCCACGGGCCTCCGTCTGGCCATCCCCCAGGCAGATGCCTGGCTCATCCCCATCTCCTTGAGATGCTGATCAAACTGCTGCAACCATGAGGCACCTGGTCGGTCGATTGGCCTCCTCCACTCACGAGACTCCCTCGCTGAGAGAATCTGGTGAGCAGGAGCAGCATCAGGAAAACGAGCCACATGTCTATACAGCCGAAGCTGACGCTCACGTACTATGCAGGTAACAAATCTAATTTGAATCTCTCAGCAACCGCTCGTTGGACACAAAGTCTGAGCAGCGATAGCCAAGGATTCTCTGAAGAGACCTGGTACCAAAGGAATTAAGTCTCCATCTCAGATCTCTGGTCAGAGTCCAAGTCAGACATCCATAGAGCAAGACTGGAAGCACCAAGGACCTGAAGACTCGGACTTCCGTCCTCCCGCACAGGTACTGGCAGGGCCACACCCCATGATCCAGTGAATCCATGACTCCCCAGGCCCGACGCAGATGTCTTTTGACCTCTGGCTCAGAGCCAGCAGAGACGTGAAGATCACTGCCAAGGTAAGTGATTCTCTCCGTGACCTCAATATTCTCACCACAAACAGGTACAGACAGGATAGTGTTGTGGTGCCACGTTCGGCGGCAAGAACGACCGCGAGACGGAGCAGTTGGGCCGTCTCCCACCGAACACCGGAATTGAAGGTCGTCACTCCGATAACTCCGAAGTTGACGGGTCGCTTAATGGACCATCAACGCCAATATTTCGACCGCGCTGTTCGGGTCTTTTTGTCTGATTCCAATTTACCTCAGTAGCCGCGCGGTCTAGCTACCGGGAAGCCACACCCTCGGCCGGCTTTGTCCGAACCGAGTCGCTGTTACTGACTCGGATCTGGCGTAACCGAGCGGGAATTACCAAAGCCGCGCCGGCCCAAATGACAATTTACGGCACAATTGGCCTTCCTGACTCAAGCTCGAACCATACTGGGTCAATGAAAGAAAGCATGGACAACAAACTGGAACATTTAACAGTTATTTATTTACAAGGTAATGGGGAGGGAAACACAGAGCAGACTTAACCATGAATACAGATGTAGGCAAATGTACAAAGGCAATCACTAAAACGGGTTCTACTTATCAGACTGGCCACAGACACACACACATACCCAAAAAGAAATGGACCTCGTGGGTCTTTATTCGGCCCTTCAGCTCGGGATGGAAGGCGAGCTGAGGGTCAGAGTCTGGCCGGGTACCTGGCGCCTCATGTGGTTTTATATGCGAGTCGGAGTCCATGGACGGGAACGGGGATCTCCTGCTCGAGCGCTCCAACACAACCCACCACGGTGGGACTTGAACCCACAACCCAGAATCCAACAAGCGATCCTGGCTGCCATGAATGACGATCCATGACACAAGCACCACAAAACACCTCCACCACGACCACCACCACCATGAGCACCAACATGACCACCGACCACCAAGGAACCCCAAAAAAGACCGCAGACGCACGACCAACCAACCAACAACAGATACAGCAACTGCGGGGTCGGCTTTGAGGTGATCTCACCCCCGATTGGACGAGGGGAACATTCCATCTGGCTGGGGCAGAGTTGGCCCTGAGGTGATCTCACCCCCGATTGGACGAGGGGAACATTCCATCTGGCTGGGGCGGAGTCAGCCCTGAGGTGATCTCACCCCCGATTGGACGAGGGGAACATTCCATCTGGCTGGGGCGGAGTCGGCCCTGGGGTGATCTCACCCCCGATTGGACGAGGGGAACATTCCATCTGGCTGGGGCAGAGTTGGCCCTGAGGTGATCTCACCCCTGATTGGACGAGGGGAACATTCCATATGACTGGGGCGGAGTTGGCCCTGAAGTGATCTCACCCCCGATTGGACGAGGGGAACATTCCATCTTGCTGGAGCGGAGTTGGCCCTGACGTGATCTCACCCCCGTCAACGTCCGTGGCCTCGAACACATGCGCAATGGCGCTGCAGGAGTGGAGGGGATTTAATGCAGAAGACTAACTCGAAAGAAACTCGCAGCGCACACATGAAATTCCCATTAGACATAGGGGAGAGATTCTAACTACCCACATATACTTAACGAAATAACTAAACTTTGGGTCAACTGTGTGTGTGAATGTGAATGGTTTCCAGATTCGTAACACTTGCAGCATCCAAGATGCCATTGAAAACCTGGATCTTAGTTTTGACATAGGAAACCCATAATCCCAGCAGCTCCGACTCCTCGTTCAGCACCTCGAGGGCCCCCAAAAGGATATCTCGAGTCTCCGCAAAGATGACTGCATCATCTGCGAAATGAAGGTCAGAGATCTTCACATTCGCAAATGATGCACCGCTGCTTGATCATCCTCCCCAGAATCCAGTCCATACAAGTGCTGAAAAGTGTGGGGGCTAGTACACCCCTGACAAACTCCAGTAACAACTGGAAATACATCAGAGATGGTACCACCACATCGAATGGCACCTTATGAAGACCAAGAATCCTCCAGAGGGCATCCTGATTCACTGAATCAAACGCTTTACAGAGATCAACATCGGCTGCAAGCAGCCCCTGCCGAAACTCTCGTCTGCATTCGGTGAGGACCCGAAGAGCAAGGATATGGTAAACGTTGACCTCTTTGATGTAAAGCTTGACTGCTCTGGACGCTGGTGCTCAAGCAGATGGTGGCGAACCATATTAAGAATTATCCGGGGAAAGATCTTGCCCGGCACTTAGAGCAGCGTCACCCCTCGGTAGTTGTTGCATTCTTGGCGATCACCTTTCCCTTTCCAGAGAGGGACAACAAGGCCCCAATTTCAGTCAGTTTGGATGATGCCTGTGTTCCAGGCAGAGCACAGAACTGCATACAACGACACGAGTACAGCATTTCCACCAGCCTTGACACGTTCAGCATGGATGCCACAGATCCCAGGAGCTTTACCCAATTTCAACTGGTTCCCTGCAGCCTGTGTTTCCACAAACGAAGGTGGATCGCAGTTGATTAGAGGGTCAGCAATCGGGATTGTAACACCCTTGATATCCAACTCGACAGCTGGTGGATTTGTTTGGTAAAGCTGCTCAAAGTAACCGGACCAGCGGGTCTTCACTTCGGACTCCTCTGTCAAGAGCTCACCACCCTCTGCTCTAACTGCAGTACACCAAGGGACAGGCTTTGACGAACGCAATGCGTGGATTCCCCTGTGAGCAGGATGAGAATCACTTGACCACAGGTGATGCTCTACCACCCTCACAGATTCCTCACACATAGGCCTCCTTGTCCACCTCGCACAAAGCCAATGCCATCCAAACAAAACTAAATACTTACAGGCCCCTTACATTCTGTGTTATAAGACCACACATATGTATGATACATAGAATATGTGCTACTTTTAGGCTCTAGCATAGGCCCAAATCACCCCAAGATGAAAAAAAATACAACTAATCATCATCAATGTACCATACTCTTGATGGAGAGTCATTGCTGCTGAAGCAATCTCTTGGCAAGGGTTATGCTATGTGGTTTAACATTGCTTTCCCAGCAGCCAGGGCAGAAATGTGGAATTTGGCCAGGGTGCCGGCGATAACTGGCCTACTTTTTGCAAAAGACACCGTAGGATCTTTAACGTCCACCAACGAATACTGGCAAGCGGGACACCCTGTTTAACATCCATCTGATAGATGGTACAAACATTATTGAATTGCCCTGCCTGAGAAACCATTTTATAACTTGGTGTTTATCACTGGGTCGAGATTCACATCCAGGCGAGACAGCTCAAAGGCAAGTGTGCAGAACATATAAGCAATCTTGCCAACACCCCCCTTTCCTCCCCTCCAAAAACATCCCCTTAACCTCAACCTCCAATACCCCTAACCCACATGTTCCCCTGTCCCCCCCCCCCCAACAAATGCCTGCAACACCACCAACAAAAAGTACAAAAGTTTACCATTCAATTAAAAGCAGAGAGAAAGCAAGAATTTCTTTTCACAATGAATGAGCATATGCAACCAAACCCTCCAGGCTGGAATGCATAGCAACACCAAAAATAACCCTTCATATATCACTTGTAAAGTACATGATTATGCATCTCATTGTGATATGTATGAAATACCACTTTAGACTGAAAAAAAAAACAGGAATCATGCTCAGCCAAGTATACAAGCCTATTATTATGGTATTGTCAAAAATAGCACTTCATGCAAACCTTTTATTTATTTATTTCTGCAGTGATACAAGGCTCATGGAGGAGCTTGTGCA
Source organism: Eptatretus burgeri (assembly GCA_024346535.1). Taxonomy (NCBI): domain Eukaryota; kingdom Metazoa; phylum Chordata; class Myxini; order Myxiniformes; family Myxinidae; genus Eptatretus; species Eptatretus burgeri. The sequence goes on along the minus strand of BROF01004184.1, from coordinate 107,692 downwards.
TAAATTACATGCAGAACAAAGACATTATCAGACATCACTCTACCTTTACATATATTACAAGGATTACTTCATATGCAATATATTACTTATTTCATTATGATATTACCTCATTATTATATAATATTACTATGATATTACTTCATAGGCAATCGACAAATCAAAATCGTTATTGGTTTTTCAGCCATGGGTTTAGATGTAGATGTCAAACAGGGCAACCCATTTGTGTATGATGCAAAACTTCAGTTTTTATATTCACCAGTACATATGATACCTTTGGCATATAATCATCAATCATCATCGAACAAAGCTAGCTGCATCTGTCTGGCTACCTGTGTTATATGCATTCCAAAACCGCTGCACGAAATGAGTTGAAACTTGGTGGTTCTATTCGGAGTGTACCCTTGAAAATTTCAGGGATACAAGCCTATTATTACATATTTCAAAAAGACATTCACAGCCCTGTTTATTTCAGCTAAAGTGGTGATGAAATTTACTATTTATCAATGTAAATGTTTCTGGTGGGAGTGGGTATTAAAAGTCATAATCAAATATAATATGGCAATTCTCTGCATGAAAAGCAAAGACATCGGAAATTTTCAGGATTATTTGAGGCGTTTGTTTGTTTGACTTGGATGCACTCCTGCACCGCTAAACCAAATTATCTTAAAACTGCAGTTTGTGCTCATGGTGTGTAGTAAAGTTTTTTTGGGAGTTGGGACTGTTACACTCAACTTATCTTTTTACATTTAGGTGTGAGAATTGTTATACGATACTGTATTCTCTGCATGAAAGCAATATTTGAAGTAGACTCAGGGATGACCCCAATAATTTGGGGAGTGTGTGAATAGGTAAACAGAGCAGCGACTTCTACTTCTTGTTGCATATGGCAGCTTGGCTGCTGGGTAACTATCATTTTGTTGGGGTGTGACTATGCCCGCTGATGTTGTGCCCCGATACCAGTACACTGGTACTCATTTCGCCAACCTCTGTTGAGGCAACCCCACCTGGTGTTAATTCAGTGGAAAATGGGGCTCGAACTCAGGATGCTAAGATCCCAAGCCAGCTACCCAAGCCGCTATGCCAACAACAGGCTTAGAGCAGTGACTAAATAGATATAGGGGAAAGTGAGTAAAGGAAGAAGTTGGTGAAAAGGTACAGGAGAGATGTTCAGAGACTCTTCACAGCCCGAGAGAATTACAAACTGCCCTAAACCGGTCCCCTAGCATAAACTTAGTTTTGGGGAAGACGTCTGATCACCTCGCGTACACGCCGCTGGATAATGCCACCAATTAAGGGGACATTTCATCCAGATGAAGAAGCATTCAAGCCTCAAATTGAGGAGTCAATTGGGTTTGATCCAAACGGATCAAGAACAGCTGCGGGATAAGTCACACGCATGCCAGGGGACAGTAAATGTAAGAGCCAGTAATTTGTCGCCCGGGTTGTTGTGTGGTTGTCAATACTGGAGTTCTTGCAACAGCACCTCGCTTCATCGTCTTACTTCTTCCTCGCCTTACCTTTGGCAATGAATGGCTCTGTGCGGATTGCGGTGCAGGCATTCTGGGCATGCTGTGCTGATTTATGCGCTGGGTGTGCTGGGTCAAGTTGTTCAAGGTGGGCATAACGACGACATTGTGTAGAGCAGCGTGGCAGCTCCACATCTCAGTGCACTAGGGGTCATTGGTGCGGAACTTGTAGCCTCTGGTGTTTGGTACCAGATGTCTAAGCATTAACAAATAAAGAACAGAGTTCCCCAGGTTACCATTCACCACTGTTCTGGGAGATACTCCACACACTCTCCAAGAGTCATGGATCTGCAGTTCATTCAACCTCTGAGTGGGATGCACTGGGATCTCCAGAGTCCATCACACCAGGTAAGGAGGTGCTGGGGCATCTTTTCATTACCCCAATTGTGTATCTATCTCTGAGTGAATGCAGGTCCGAGTTATTTGATGAAGAAGACTGAATATTCAATTATTGCGTGGGCGCAAGTGTCGCGTAGTGGGAACCTGGGGAATTATTGAATGATCACTTGTTTTGTACATATGTGCCTTTTCTTTTGAAATGTACTTCTCAAATTTGACTTGATTGTTGACTCATCCTGCTTGCTCATGACTGTGCCATATGGCGGCTCAAAGGGAATCTGAGATAGCAATTGGTGTGGTTATGAACTTCTTCGATAAGATCGCATCATGGAACTTGGTAAGCTCGGCCAAAGATAAAATCTGTCACGTGAATGTCTATCGACACGGTACTCTCTCATACTAAGGACCTCAACCTGCATGGCAGCGCAGCTCTGGACAAGGGATCAGACAGTAGGTCTCTGAGACGAGAGACTGTCGTGGCCGCTTCGCGACTCACTGTGTTCGGACCAGAGTTATCCAGACCGACTGAGACCATAACAATACAAACTAGAAGGGCACTCGGTAGAGCGCATACCTGTGCCACGTAATGCCTGATCCATGAGAACATATCGGGCCCAATAACTTTTTGAAATGGCATGATTATTTTTGAAATAATCGTTTTTGAGCCCTATCTCTCAATGATGAAGAATCACTTTAAAAATTAAATAATTCTCATATCCAGATCTGCATTGGGATCTTCACCAAAAGTAAATCAATTCGCCATGGTCAAACACACAATCTGTCCACCAAGTTTCAACCAAATCCGGCCGCAACTTTTTGAGGTAGGGATAC
>BROF01004184.1:87596-103642 GCA_024346535.1 Eptatretus burgeri | reverse complement strand
AATAAGAAAGGGGTAAATTGTGGTGCTTAATATATATATCACATTTAATTTGGACACATTTCACATTTCTTTGTTGTTAGCGTTCGTCATCAGTGCTTCAGGGTAGACCACATTGCGTGTCTGACTGTTGGGTGCCAGGATGCTGAGCTTCACTGTGCTACCGGTTCGAGAGGCAGCCACATACAGCTGGCCGTGCTAGAAGCACAGGACAGAGAGGTCGACACCGATTGCTTTATACGTCTGACCTTGAGCCTTGTTTATCGTCATCGCAAAGCATGGCTTGCAGGGAAACTGGAGTCGGCAAAACTGGAAGGGCAGTTTAGAGTCGGACGGAATGAGCGGGATCCTCGGCAGAAGGACGACTTCTCCTTTGTATGGTCCGCAGGAGATGGTGGCCTCAATGACATTGACATGCAGGTGGGTTATGATGCAGCGTGTTCCATTAGTGCTCTTGGGTGGCTCCATGTTTCACAGGATCATGATGGGCATATCGAGTTTCAGCTTGAAGAGGTGTGGTGGCATTCCTGACAGCTCGAGAGAATTGAGCAGCTCAACAGGGTAAGTGACTGCCTCCTCGTCGCAGATGGCACTGTCCACAGACTTGTAGATCCTCTTATTGCCGGGGAACTCTCCCATGAGCCAGTTGTTGAGCTGGTTGACATTGGTGTTCAGCGGAGAGAGAATTGCACGCTCAGCTAGCCACTCGGACCTGACTCCATTTGTGGTCAAGCAAGGGTAGACTTCAGCCTTGAGCTCCTCCAGTGTGGAGACTATCTTGCCCAGTCCAGGAGGAATTGCGATCGTGTCTGGTTCGGCCACAAATGGGATCTGTCCATTGCCAATTTCCAGGAGCAGCTTGGAGAAGTTGGTGGCCCCTTCATCGCCCGACAGGTGAGTTCGCATGTTGGTGGTCAGGTGCTTGACAGTCGCATGGCACCGCAGGTGGGACGTCTTCAGGCTGATGCTGACAATGTTGGATCTGGTGCCTCTCTTGACCACTCTAAGGATCTGCCGGAAGTCTCCGCAGAGCAGTGTGGGGATGCCTTCCATGGGTTGCTGGACCCATGTGATGTCCTGCAGTGTGCGGTCTACAGCTTCATATGCTGACTTGTGAGTCATCGGGGCCTCATCCACAATGATGGCAGCAGCATCCTTGATGACCTTGGCCAATGTTGTTCCATGCTTGATGCTGCATGTTGGCTGCTCTTTGAGGTGCGTGTCAAGTGAGATCTTGAAGGTGCTGTGCAGCGTTCGTCCTCCCTGGAGCAGTGTTGTGGCAATTCCACTGGATGCAGTAGCAAGAGCAATCTTGCCTCCGAAGTGAATCTTTTTCAGTATCGTGTTGATAAAGAAGCTCTTGCTGCGCTGCCCGGTGCATCGAGGAAGATGATGTTGCTGCTCCTGTTGCCATTGATGATGCTACCTTGCTGCACCAGTTCAAGGACTGCATTGTAGACCTGATGCTGGTCATCTGTCAGGTGCTGTTGGAGGTCATCAGTCTGGACAGCCAACTGCTCTTGGTTGTAGTCCACTTCCTTGAAGTACTCTCTCTCGAGCCTATCTTCTGTGCCTCTCTCTGGTGAAGGTAGGTCATACGAACTGAGATGACGGCTGCCCATCATGATCACCTTGTCCTCGAGGGAGCTAAGTGCAAAGTTGTAGACCTCCTCGTTGTCGTCAGCATCAGGATTGCCAACATTGTGTCGGTGCTGGAACAGGTAGTCTTCAGAGAGGAGGTCACGGAACTGATCCCAGAGTGTGCGTGGATTCCTAGGGAAAGAGGTGGTGAGGTTAACTGCCATGAGACTCCTGAGGTTTAGTGCAGACTGGCTGATGCCTGCCTCCTTCATAGGAAGGTGGAGGTGCTGGTCATTTTCCAGGAGTCCCCTTGAGACAGGCTTCATGGAAGGACAATTCCTGGCCATCTACGGTTCTCAGAGCAGTGAAGGAGGAGGGGCCACAGACTTCAGTCAGGAGAAGTCGAATGTAGTAACAGCCACCCTGCCTCGGACTGATGCTGTAGATGCGGCCAATTGTCGGAGCTTTCCAGATTGCATGTGGAACTTCGACCACCTCTCGTCGCTTGTGGCTGGCCCACTTCTTGCGCGACTTGTCCCACGTGTAGTCCTCGGGCACCTCGTGGTATTTGAGCATCTTGGCAAAATTGTCATGACTGCAGAGATCGAAGAAGGCAGTCGGCGTAGTGGCTGGCGGTGGTCGCTGTGCCCTCTCGACGGCATTGTCCACATTGAAGTAGACTCGCTGGCCGTTCTCAAGGTAGACAGCTCGGCCAATGACTGGAGGCAAATGCTCGGAAATTGGGTGCTCCAGGATCCTCCAGACTGCCTCGCTGCTGCCGACGTAGCGTGCATTCTGAAACTGAGTAACCTCATCCACTTGACGGTTTCCGACCTCCTCATTGGCTCGCTGTAGTTCAACCACTGCCTGACCGGTCCCCTTGGTGACATACTTTGTGATATACTTGATGCTGTTGACGCTGGAGCAGATCTCAATGTTGATGTGGCAATTGAATTGGCGGAGGAGGAACGGGTTGTAGGGTACCACTCACTGGTTGGTGACTACCTGAACCACCCGTTTTCCCTGCTGGCGCATCTTTATCTCACCAGTGTGACTGCCATCTTCTGGCTTGAGATGGCGATACTTGGGGTAGCTGTCATTTCCTTGCTCAGTGCTCTGCAGGAATGGCTTTGGGAAATCCTTTAAGCACTTGCTGTCCTTCATGCAAGCGCTGTTCTGGTTGAGGTTTCCACATGGACCGTGGATCATGTGTGCCATGACCATCTTGTGCAGCTCTGGATCTTGCTCCTTGTCGGGAATCTCAGCACTGATGACCAGGTCAGTGTCTTCGGGCTTGACCTTGTGCTCTGGAGCGACCCACAGGAGGATGTGGGCATGAGGAAGACCACACTTCTGGTACTCAATGGTGTACAGGAAGGCTCTCATCTTCCCAAAAGCTCCCTTCTTTAGTAGCTCAATGAGCTTCTTGTTCTTTTGGCGAAAGACGTGGGCAATGATGTCTGGGCAATCGTGAGGCTCTTGTCCTGGCAGGAGGTTTTCCTGCTCCTCAGTCCATTTGGGATTCATCATTGTGATGAAGAAGTCAGGCCTTCCCATGTGACATATAAAGGCCATGGCATCACTCTGTTTCTCATGCATCCACCTCGGCCCACCGGTGTATGTTGTTGGAAGGACCACCCTTTGTCCAACATTGCGAGGGTCACCATCGCTGGTCATGAGGCTGTCATGGAGGTTATTGTGGTTATCAGCAAGCAAGTTCTTTTGCTTCTGGTGGATAAAGCCCAGTCACTCTGTCTTGATCTTGCAGTGGACATCGACCAGAAACTGCTGAAATAGTCGTCACATCTGCAGTATGTGGTTACCCTCTCTCACCATGATGTGGTAGCTGTAGTACTGCAGCTGTGTGAGTTTTCGTCCATCCTGTCCAGCAGCAGTCCTGGCCACAAGATTGATGCTGTAGCCATCTGTTCCATATGGGAACACTATTGGATACTGGAGTGCATTGAGATGCATGTAGCTCACTGATCCTTTTAAGTGCCCCATCGTGAAGTCTGAGGACAATGTTTCTGGGTTCTGTTGGCTCATTGTCCAATAGGATGGCGACTTCTGGTGCAGACTGGGTGTTGTAGCGGCGTGTGTGCTCTCCATGCGGTCGCTTGTTCTCTCTGGTGATGATCTGGTGCTCTTCAGAGTTGCCTCCTTCTGCAAGTACATCTCTTGCAGTCTTGAGCTCACGGACCAGATGGTTATTCTCGTGAAACCACTTTGTGAGCATCTCAAGGATGTGTGGTTTGAGGCCGCTGTGGTTCCTGGCAGACAGCTCCTTGGCGTGTGAGTCCAGGAAGTAGACCTGTAGGAACTTTGGCTGGCCCTCTTCAGGCCGGAGCAAGCTGCCAATGCGGTGGAACACTTGACCTTGGATCCAGAAGCTCGGGTTCCAGCCCTGGACTTCAGCTTCCTTTTGCCCGAAGCTCGTCATCGCAAAGCTGCCATTATACATCCGAATGTTGTCAAGGAAGTGCTTGCTGAGGGGACCTTCGCCTGAGAGAACTTCCTTCAGCAAGGGAGGAAGGGCAGGAGAGGGCTCAAGGATGACCTTGCCATCGCTGCAGCACACACCCTTGGTCTCTCCCTTGAACTTGTAAGCACAGCATTGGGTGCAGACTTGGTCCATTCGGCCAATGTCTGCATGAGTTGTTGGGTCAGCCGGGTCATACATGAATGCCACCCTGTTGGCATTGTTGAGTTCTTTTACCCGAGCCAGTACTCGTGCTTCTGCAGTGCGGTGACACATTGCCTCAAGTCTTGCATCACACTCTTCCTCAGTCTCATTTGCTCGCTGCTGTTGTTGCCGCTGTGCCTGTTCATTTAGCCTGGCATCTTGCTCCTCTTCAGTCTCCTGTTTTCTCTTGGTGTGTTTTCGCTTCACTGCAGCTGCCTTGGGACCAATGGAGCTCTTCCTTTTTTGGGGCATCTAAAATCAGAAAGTCAAATTTTGATTAGAAACTTTGTAAACATTCACTGCTCTGTCCATCCACTGGTCTGTCTTTTTCTTTTTTTGATCAGGTTGTGAATAAAAAAGTCACGACACGGAAAATAATCAATTGCGGCAGAAAAAAATGAAACTGCCAAAAAAAAATCGACTTTTTTTTTTCGGTTTTTTAAACATCTAAAGCAGCGTTTCTCAACCTTTTTACCCTTGTGGAACCCTTGAAATAGTTTTCATGTCTCAGGGAACCCCTGCATAAAAATTATGTACCATTATTAATATTTCGCCTCTTATATTTTTATCGTAGTTCACGTGGTAAATATAATATATTTTTTCGGATACCTGGTTTAAGGAAAAAATGACCCCCTTTTTGTCAAATTTATTGGCAATGAAAAAACAAAACATACTGCTCGTTTATGAGACCTCACACTGAGGTTTTAATTCACAAAAAAATCTGTAAACACACACACAAAAAATATCCATAAACAACCAATATCACATACGTATAACACGTATATAACTATTACAATTACATCGTTTATTGACAATTTTGAAAAGGCATAAGATGCATCAAGGTACAATGTCCTATGAATAAACATGTGGGCCAGTAAATGTTATTTTCAACCCCATTTAATATAGAAATTTACTACTCTAATGTGAAACCTGTGCTTGTCTTTTGCTACACAAATACTTAATTTGAGGTCGAACTTTAGATAAACGCACACGGATTTCATTTTCAACTGAAAGGAGACGATTTCTGTCTTTGCTTTTGATACTTGTTAAATAAGAAAAGGCTTGCTCACACAAGTAAGAGGTTGAAAACTGCAGCAATATATGTATTGCTTTCCTATGAATGGTAGGATGCGCGTCTTTCACAGAAATCCAGAACTAGTCCAGAGATAGGTCAGTAAATCTCATCTTGAGTGTATGATCAGACTGCAGCTCACAAAGTTCTTCCTCTTCTTTTAAATTCAAGTTATCAGGATGACCAGAAGATTCAGAGTATAGATCCCTCACCCAATCATACACTTGTGTTGAAAGGGAGGGAAAATAATGTTCGATTCTGATCCACAGTTCCTCCAGGTGTGTTTCAATAAGACCTGAAATTTGCTGACATCCCTCTTCACTTTTAAGCTCCAGCAGTAGCTGAAACATCTCAAGATTTCCTTTTGCAACATGATTTTTCCAAAGATTCAGTTTTCTTGTAAATGCAAGAATCTTGTCACTTGAAGTCAATACATTTTCTCTGGGGCTTTGCAGTGACTTGTTCAGCTGATTCATGTGATGAAAAATGTCCGCTAAGTAGGCTAGCCCCTGCAGCCATTTTTCATCTTCAAAGCACATCGTAAAATCTTGCTTATTGTTTTCATGAAAGTATTCCTGCAACGCATCTTTCAGCTCAAACACCCGATTTAGAACTCTTCCTCTACTCGGCCACCGCATTTCTGTATGTAGCAAGAGATTTATGTGCTCTTTGTCCAGGTTTTCACATTGCCTTTTAAAGATTCTGGAGTGAACTGGTCTTTGTTTAATAAAGTTGACCATTTTTGTAGCATCATCAAAAACGTTTTTTCAATTCACCTCCAAGAGATTTTGAAATCAACACCTCTCTGTGAAGAAAGCATTGTGTTGAGATAACATCAGGATTTTCTTGTTTCACAAGAGAAGCAAAACCTTTTATGGAGCCAGCCATTGATAGGACACCATCAGTACAGATGCCAACACAATTCTTCCAGGAGAGGCCTCTTGTTTCCAGATATGAGGACAAAATATTGAATATATATATATATATATATATATATATATATATATATATATATATATATATATATTCCTTTGCTTGTCTCAGGCAGTTCTCTGCAACAGAAAAAGTGTTCTTGAATGTCAACCTCATTGATGAATCTTACAAAAGCTACAACATGACATTTATTGGTAAGATCTGTTGATTCATCAACTTGGATGGAAAAACTGTTATTTTTCAGTTTATCACACAAAACCTCTTCAGCATCATGTGACATGTCATCAATACGTCGACTTATTGTACTTTCTGAAAGTGGAACATTTTCAATTTCTTGTACTGCATTTTGTCCCAGCATTTTACCCACTATAATTTTACATTCTGGCATTATTAGGTTCTCACCGACTGTGTGACTTTTCCTTTTCTATGCAATCATTTCTGCTACCAAATAACTTACTTCTTGAGCCTTTTCACTGACACTGACTTTATTCACAAAAGCTGTACTCTGTTTATACTGAGATTCCAATAGCCTTTTAAAATAATCAGCACTTTTGTTTTTCATTTAACTGTGATTTGTTGTGAAGTGTCTTTTCAGCTTTGCTGGAGCCATGGCTGCATTTGAAAGTTATTTGCCACAGACAAGACACAGTGGAATAGGACAGCTTGGATCACCAGTCCATGTAAAGCTAATTGATAAATAACTTTCATCGTAAAGACGGACCTTTTTTGTGCCCGTTGTTGCACTCGTGCAGTAGAATTTATCAGGAGATTGCAATTCTTCATCACTGGCTTCATCAGAATTGTCTGGATGTTTCCTCTTCAAAAATCGCCACATTGGGCTGTCAGATATTTCTGTAAAATAAAAGGAAAAAAATAAATAAAGGTGCATTTTTTTTATTTGTCAAAAGTGTTTTCCGCTTCAATCAAATTGTTTGCTAATCACAGTGTTGCCAGTATAAGGCGGTAATTTCAAACAAATCTCAGATTTAAATAAAAATAATCCTTACTCCCGAACGAAGAAGAAAAAGGAAGTCTACAACAGCAGTTGTTTCACTTATCGTAATTAATTAATGGCATTAAATCAAACCATGTGACAAATATTTACAATTGAAAAACAACCAGCAACAGATTCAAATATAAATAATAAAAAATATTAGACTTATGCGCTATCGCAGCTGCGTCGTACCTCCTATTACTCTTGTTTTGTTTACATTGACGTCACGAGGTCGTTTCTCACAAGTTTCCGTGATTCACTGTTCGAACACATGCTTCAAACCACTAAAAAATCTGATTGAATTGGGCCAATCTGCTTGCTTTGTAATTGGGTTGTGATGCTTGGTCAATTAAAAAACGTCATTTTTGAAAGTGTTTGTCAACCCTGAGTCTGTTTGACAATTAAAAAACACACCTCATGTAACTTGATAAACAAATAAAGCTGAAGCAATTAAGGTAAACAGAAGAACTAACCTTGAGAGAGAGAGAGACTTCGCGCTAGGAAGCACAGAGAAGATAGATGGACACCGTCCCGTACTTGAGTCAGTCACTCAATGCGTCTGTACTTGAGTCAATCACTCAATGATACACGAATCCGCCGCGTACAGGACGTCCACTAACCAGTGAGGGCGGTTTCACACTGGCGCCATATAGACATCGATAAATACATTCCCTATGGTTGTTGTAATTTTAAATAATATAAGAGGTTGAAGCCTCTGTTATAATAACCAAGGAGTTTCCAACAACATGCTGTATGTGTAGAGTAAAATTATAATATGAAATCAAACAAAAACTACTCAAAAATAAATTAGCCTATTTATTACTGTTTCCCGTGGAACCCCTGGTGACTTCTTGCGGAACCCTAGGGTTCCGGGAAACCCCGGTTGAGAAACACTGATCTAAGGTGTGCAGTAGTACCTCTGAGACGTGCTGATTCCGAATATGCCTTTAGTTTTGGTCTGGGATGCGTAGTTCTCGAGTTATAAGAGGACAAACAAACAAACGTGCACTACTGCTTTATATATTTATTTATAGATGATATCTCTCAATGGTGAAGAATCACTTAAAAATATCGGATCCGGATTTGGATCTTCACCAAAATTGACTCCATGTTCCCTTGTCACACACCCAATGTGTCCCCCAAGTTTTGTCCGAATCTGTCCACAACTTTTTGAGATATCGTGCTATATATAGTTTTTGGCCCTTTCTCTCAATGGTGAAGAATCACTTCAAAAATTTGAGTGGTCTGATCTGGATCTTCACCAAAATCTAGTCAGTTGGTCCTTGTCACACACCTAACCTGCCCACCAAATTTCATCTAGATCTGTCCACAAAATCCTGCACACAAGCATATATCCTGTGCACCCACAGGATGAGATATCCTGCACACAAACAAACAGAGAGGGTTGAAAACTTAACCTCTTTCACCTTCGGTAACAGAGGAAATAAGTAACAAAATTCCGGGTTGCATCATGGAACAACCAGCTCGGTAACTTGGTTTCTGTACGCGATTTTTCAAAAACCGTTCAATATTTAGCTCTCTTATTACATAGATCTATTCCACATATCAGCCAAATGGTGGAGGACTTGGAGTATCAGATCCTTGTTCAGTAAGCATTAGCTTTTCCAGCCAATCATATTTCAGATTTCGGTTTTTCCTGACCAAGCCTGGGTATGATGATAATAATATACTGTATATGTCATCCAGTGGGAGTCTGCCTGGTAGGTTGAACAGAGGACCAACAGTGAGGCTTACCGATAATCTGCAGCATCTGTGCCTTCCTTTTCCTTGGCATGTGGCACAAAAAGTTGCATCAACCTTATCTTGCATCGTATCTCCTGCCCCACTACCAGTTGTTCCTCAATGACAGCTGAACAAAACTCACGGTAATGATGTTTCATATGGTGCAGCCCTCTTTACACTGCAATAAAATCCAACATGAAGTAAACACCCAATGTAAATGATGAGAATCAGGGTTTTTAACCTTTTGAAAACATGGTTATTTTATAGACAAGACAGTGAGATCGAGACTAGTCCAGCAAACATGTCTTTAGTTTGTGGATGAATAGGATGATAATGAATAGAATTAATGAACATCGGAACAAAGATGCATATGTCATCCATCTCCCAGCATATCAATGTGTGCATATGTGCATCATCCGTCTGCAAGTGGTCAAGGAGCCCCATTTATAAAATCAATATGCAAGTATTGATCTTCAACAATTTTGAGGTATGACTGACCTTGTCTTTTTGTTTGCTGAGAAAACGTGTATAATCTTTACAGCAGGAATGGTGATACCTTACCTCAATAGCTACACAATCTCGATCCTGAATATGAAGCAAGATATTTTTGTCAACACTGTCATTCTTCAATCAAGCAGCTGTAATCAACTGACCTGAAAAAAGGATGAAAAAATGGATAGCTGAGTCAAAGACAAAATGATCCAGAATCTGGATACAACTTGCATATAGTTTCAGCCTGCTGTTTGAGTTTCAGCTTGGCACAATCGATCCTTGACCCTCTTCCCACGAACTGTCAAGTATCGATCTTGACGATTGCAAATGATGCACAGAGCTGGTAGGACATTGGGTCAGGAGCTGGGAGTATGTCCAGTAATATTTGATGCTGAGTGAAGCTTCCTTGGTGATTGCTCATGAAATGTGATCCTTCTCACCAACACGCTCCGCATTATTACCATCTCGGTCAGGATGGTGATCTTGTGCATTCTGGCTATGTTTCTCAGCTCCTCTTATTCGCTTTGCATCAGTGAATCTGGTAGCAGGTATCGTGGAAACCCAAGAGTTCAAGGATTTCATCCCGAGACTGGGCCAAGTATTCCAATGATGCTGTTTCTGCCAGCGATCGTTCATGTCCATCCAAAGTCAACCATTTCTGAGCACACTCACGGAATTTCTCCCACCGTGTTGCAGAGCGAGATATGGGCTTAGCTGTTTCACCACAAACACACTGTTGATGAATAACTTAATCCACTTACAACTCACTTTTTGGTCCATTTTTGCGAGAAAACAGACGCAAAGTCAGGAATGTCATCTCAAACCAGGGCGAAGTATGTAAGAGAGAGTACCGTTTCTAACTGCCAGAGCACAGAGACAGTGAGAAGAAAAGGGAATGATCGTTCATGTCGTATCCATCCGATGTCAACCATTTTCGAGCTCACTCAGGAAATTTCTCCACCTCATTAATGAGAAGGGTTTAGCTGTATCACCACAAATATACTGCTGATGAATAATGCAATTAAAACTCATTTTTTTGGTCCATTTTGGTGAGAAAACAGATACAAAAATCATGATCCTTGTGTACAACAGGGAGGCAGCCACATTGAATGACTGAAACATCACCATCATGTCACTGCCGAAATCCGCTCATCTCATTGGCCATCGGGCCATCACGTGACCAGCCGTTTATATTTGTGGAGGAAGCTGTGCGCTGAGTCAGCGGTGATTTTTATGATGGAAATGCAAAATAACTGTAGGAATATGAGTGGAGAACTTTTGGTTTCAGAATGTGTTTATTGTGCACTGCAGAATAGTGCAGGTTCGAGGTAGCCTCCCCTCCCTCCCCCTGGCGAGTGGAGTGGAACTGCAAACTAGGTACCACAGCTGATGGTTTAAACAAGGGGATCAGGAGACGAGGGGTGGGAGAGGAAAGGAAAAAACAGTGGGGAACAGACATGAGGAGACCTGTGGAAGGGAGAGGGATGGGGTGGGGTACATAGGGTAAACAAGATGGACACGACAGGGACTTTCAGGTCCTTACACGACAGGGACTTTCAGGATGACTGGTGTTGGCTTAATAGTTAGGGTGGCGGGCTTGGGATCCGAGGGTCCCAAGTTCAAATCCCGCTCAGCTGTTGGAAGTAATACCAGGTGGGGTTAACTCGACCTGTCATCCTTCCCAGGTCGGCAAAATGAGTGCCAGCATGCTGGTATACTGTGTCGGAGTGGTGACCCATGCAGGATTGTGTCCAATAGCCAAGGAGACTGCTTTGGCAACACAAATGCCCTGCATAGTGTATGGTCCCAATGGGTGGATGGATGGACTTTCAGGAAGGAAAGCAGGGAATATGATGGAGGTGGGCTAGGGGTGGCTTAACTGGTGTAGAAAAGATTGTGGTTTTGGATGGGGGAAGACAAGAGATGGTGGTGAACAGCTGTTTTGTAGACCTGGAGGGAAGAGTGGGATTGAAGAGAGAGTGGGAGTTTGTTCCAAAGGTAGGAAAAAAGAGGAATGAAAGGGTGAAGGTTCACAGTGATTCCTGATTTTGGTAGTTTTACCAGAAGGGGGTTGCTGGTGGACCTTGAGCGCTCTGTGGAAATATGGGGGGGGGGACATATCGCAGTTAGAGTGGGGGGGGGCGAGGTCAGAGAGGAGATGGTAGAAGACAGAAAGACCACCGACCGCCATCAGGCTGCGGACGAAATCTTTGTATGTGGTCAGGAGCTCGGGTGTGCCAAGGAAGGACTTTGCACAATGGAGGATGCTCAGTCAGTGACTGACTGGATGCCAGATTGGAAATGTGGTTTTCCAGGAAAGACCATTGGTAGATAGTGAGACCCAGAAGCTTGAATAAAAGGACTTCTTCAAGAGGATTGTTGAGAAAATAGATGAGGGGGAGGGGGTGGTCCAAACGGTCCTTTCGGAGAGACATAGTGAGAGAGTGAGATTTGTCAGGATTGAAAGGCGTGTTCCACCACGTGTTGGACCAGTTTGTGATTTTATCCAGATCTGCAGAGAGTGAAGAAGCTGCTGCTTACAGATCTGAGGGATGACAGAAGGTGTGGCAGAGGGTGGAGTCATCAGCAAAGAGATAAAGAGGATTTTCCAGAGTCCGAGAGATCATTGATGAAAATGAAAAATGTACTTATATGATGAGATTGTGACATTTTCCAGAGGATTGAAGTGCGTGTTTCATTTATCACACCAGCGTCTAATAATTTTCAAATCAACAGAAATGCAGCTGCAGAGATTGTAATGACCCAATGTGGAGTTGTCTGCCAAAAGGAAGAGACGATTTTTTCAGATCATTGGAGAGGTCATTTGTATGGATGAGGAACAAGACTTTGCCCAAAACACTGCCGTGGGGAAATCCATCCTCCACTGGGAGAGGGGTGTAGAGCTTCCATTGGTTCATGTCACACACTGTGAGTGGAGGAAGTCAGAAATCTAGGAATGAAAGTGGCTTTCTATGCACAGGCAGAGAGCTTGGCAAGCAAAGCAGTATGCCAGACTGTGTTGAATGCACAGGATAAATCCAGAGAGAACAGGATTCTAACCTCTTGTTTGACCTTGATGTGCTTCAACCATTGCTGAGAGAGCATGCCCAGAGTTGTGATCGGGTCAGAATCCAAACTGATGGTCAGAGATCGGACTGTTTGATAAAAATAAATACTTCACATTCGAAGCAATGATGGATTCCATGACTGCAATTGGAAGCAAACCACTCACTGGTGTAAATTTGGCAGGGTCTGTTTGTTTGCTTTCAATGCAGAGGGACGTTGGCCAGAAGAGAAGGACAGACAGGGTAGATTGGGGGGGGGGGGAGAAAGAATTACACAGCAGAATTGGATTATTCCAGTTTTCAGCTATAGACCATATGGCAAGAAACAATATTGTTTCTTTTTATAGTCTTGGCACCCATGTTGGTTTGACAAACAGGAGGCAGATATTGAGTATTTGACCAAGGTACTACAAAATAATTTCAAAAAACATGCCTTGACACCATTTCATAAGGTGTCATGGCATCTTTACTGCCCATAAGTGAGTGCTAGTATAAATGGACAATTGACTTGACGTCTACTCCAAAGTAGAGCACACTTTCCAAGCATTGGCCGAAATCACTGGATAATATTTTGTAGCGCATTCTATCCTGATCCTGTTAGAAAGGGACTCAAGACTATTTCTGAGATGAGCAAGCTATCTCTGAAATATCCTGCCATTCTGGGTGTGTAAGTTGAAGCTGGGGTCACAGCATCATCAACTAAGTGCTCGGGCATGAACGCGAAACAAGCAAACCTCGTTTCTGCAAGCTTGTGCTGGCTTTTGAAAAGAGATGACAGCATTGAAGAATTAATGGGTTTTTTATCATTAGTACATGTACTTTATAGTAATTTATGTGAGTAATTCATCACAGTTGAGAGCTCTGTATAATTACACGAGGCATCCTCAGACATGCGTCAAGTTGAATGACATGTTTCTGGTATCTTGTAAAATGGGTAACATGGTGCTGAGAGATAAATGTGCAGAAGTTTCTTCAACTCAAATCAAACAACCATTTTCCCATGTGTTGAAAAATGAATCGTATTTTGGTCTGCACAGTTATGTCACAGCGAGAGTAACTTATGAAGGAATCAAGTTTTAGATCAATGTTTGGAAATATTAGGTTGGAATGAAGTGTCCTAAAAATAAGTTATTATGAAATGAAGAGCTAATCTTGCTGGTTACTGTTGATCTGCCTTGGCAGACAAGTAGAACAATGAATGAAATCAAGAGGATGTTGATTGAAGTATGCTAACTGTGGGAAGCAAAGAGAAGCTGACGTTTCAGGCATGAACCCTTCCTCCGCTTTTGCTCTGACGAAGGGTAAACGTGAGCTTCTCCGTGCTTCCTTCCAACAGCAGTTAGCATACTCAATCAACATGCTGTCTGATTTCATCCCTTCTTCAAATATGAGGTGCAAGCTTTTGAGTCTTTACATCCCTAAACTGAATCCAATAAAAACTAGAAAGCATCTGAAAATGCAAAGCAGGTCCACTTTTTGTATTCGGACCTTTTCTTCTGTATGCTAAACGGTACCTTTGACCTTTTGACCAAATTCTTAATTTGTCTTCTCCATATTCTCATCATAAAGCTTTGTTGAACATTTAATGATAAAAGCACAAATGGTAAAAAACAAGTTGTGGCACAGACAGACAGACAGACAGACACATGCACACACACAAGTGATTGCAAAAACCGGTCTCCTGCTGCACGGGGAATGGGCTAATTATTCTGATTCTTCCTTTAACTTCGATATTTTGTATACAAAATATGAAAACATGAGGACCCAAGTGGTGGAGTAAAGTAGACATCTACACCAACTTCCATCTGGTAATGTGGATCTTTTAAACACTTTGTTTGATCCGCACTCTCGGTGAGTAACAAACCAGGGGTTTGTGAGTCTTTCATGGTTTAACTGTCAATAACGATCACCATCACCAAAGTTGGTAACAAAGTGAGAAAAATTTACAAAATGGAATTGGACCGACCAAAGACCTACTTGGGAGTAGGTTAGTGACAGAGGGCTTGAGTAGGATGACCTGGTACGTTCAACCGACAATAGGCAAAAAGCTGTTAGCCATTGGGTAGAAATAACTAAACTGCCTCCTTTTCTTTAACACCGTTCTACCTGCGACATTGGCAAACAAATCGGACGCTCTCAGATCGCGAACTGGCTGTCAACCGTCCAATTTGCAGTGCGAGGCCGTGCCAGTCCCTTTGGGTCACAACATACAGCTGTTGTTCCAAATGATTCCTCCTACACGAATACACTGCAGCAAGGAGATTAACACGTGTGGCCAGCAGCAAGAGCTTCACACACATTTTTTCCAAATGTCTGTTGTCATCTCAACACCAAACCATAAAAACATTGGTAAATCATTTATATGCATACACACAGTAGTACGATAAGTTGCTTATTTCGTGATAGAAGATGTAACGTGTATATACTGTTATTCCAAATGGGAGAAAGAGCAGTACAGTTGGGGCATGTTATCGGTGGTTCCTTTTGTCAAAGAACTTGCCATTTGTCAAGAGGAAACCATTTTTCTTCAAGTTTGATATTCATGTACGGTCTGTAAGTCTGTTTAGTGTTGGATTTGTTGTTGATGTAGTATGATTTTGCCATCACCTGTTGGGTAATTGTACTTGGGACTTTCTGAATAAGGCGATCGACCCATAATGCATCGCTGCAGATGTGGAGAAACCCTGAGTAACAATGGCGATCGGGACATAATATATCGTGTCTACGAGGTAATGATTGATGTAGGCCCAGGGCCAATCCAAGATGAAATGATGTCCCAAGCAAAGGGGGGGGGCATTCTATGTCAAGTGCACACATTTTCTCAGCGAAATTTTGACACATCGTCTCAGATTTCACTCTTTTTTTTGTGCAAGTGTTTTGTATCCACGGTAAAACATTGTGTCAATTTTCAGACCTGGGGGCCCATCGGGGCCCATTTTAGCCCCCCCCCCCCAAATTTAGGTGCCCCCGGTTGACCCACAATCTTCTTGAGGCCATATCACAGGTTGTCGTGGTCCGATTTGGATGATCTTGGTATCAAAATGCTCGTAAAAGCGAGATCTTTCGAATCGCTTAAAGTAAAATCATTCCGAAACAGTAATTCAAAAAGTTATAGTTTGTGGTGCCCTTTGACATTGGGCCCCCGCCCCCCAGCCAAACCGATGATCCCAATTTTTTTAGTGTGAGAATACCCCTTCATATACTCCAACAGCTCAGCATAAATGAAAATGGGATCTCAATGGGTTCAAGTGTGATGATGGTTTTATTGTTCGGGGTCCACATATCACGAATTCTTGATTCAACATTGTGTGACGTTTGCCATCATCGTTCCAATGACGTCACCTGCTGGCAGGCGACTTTATGTCTGAAATTGACAATCATCATCTCTGGACTATTATATTTATGTGTGTGTGTATGTATATATATATATATATATATATATATATATATATATATATATATATATATATATATATATATATATAT
>BROF01004184.1:75878-85989 GCA_024346535.1 Eptatretus burgeri | reverse complement strand
TGGAGTGGGGTGGGAACGGGGCCCCCTTTTTGCACTATCTCAGCGCGGGGGAAAGGGGGAATTGTTGATGCCCTGGGGGAGGAGAATGGCTGGCTGGCTTGGGTCCCGCGACGAGCGATCCCACACTGCGACCTCGTCTCCGACCGCCGTACTTCTCGCCTCGGACCCGAGCTCCTTTGCCTCTTCCCACAACTCTTCTCAGCCGATTCCAGAACCCAACTCGATGACACTCTGATGACTTCGCCACCCGACTCGACTCTCTGACACACCGATGACTCGACTCGCTCTGCCCTGATTCGCCTTGCGCTCGCTGTTTTATAGGCCGGCAGGAGAAAACAATATGCAAATATCCGGATCAGGATGACCTCGGGGGCGGAGCCACGCTCGCCCATTGGTCGGAGGAAAGGAGGCGTGAATCTCCTCTGATCCGAGAATTTGCATATATCGATTTCACACAGACGCGCATGGAGGCGGGGCCAAGCCGTTCAGCGCTTGCTAATTGGACGGAGGGGAAGTGGGCGTGTAGCGTTCATGATCCGAATTCTCCCTCGGAAAGGCTGCTATTTGCGCTCGCGGCTCGGTGCGTTCGGCACCAATCGCCGAACGGGCCCGAGACAGCCCGACGCTCAGTGTTCACAGGTGGTGCGGGAATGGCCGTAGAAGGAGAGAGGTGAAGGTGGTGGAGGGTTTGCGGTGGTGGTTTGATGGTTATGGTGCCGTTTGGGAATGACCGTGATGCGATGTTTGCGGGAGCGAGTTGTGAAGGTAAAGGTCGTGGCTGTTGGCGGCGTTGTTGTTGTTGTCTGATGGTTGGAGCGTGGTTGTAGTTGGTGATGATGGCTGGCGTGGTGGTTGTTGTGTAATGACGGTTGAGACGTGGTTGGTTCAAAATAAAGATAGAACCGAAAAACGGCTATCTCAAAGCGTCGCAGCCCGAATGAATCGTATAAATTCCCTCTATACAACTGGTTTGGGGCTAACTACACATGTACTTAGAGATATCTCACCTACGGGCCCTTCATGGTGTAATGCGAATTTCCACAGCCGTAACAATATATTGCATCATTTGCGAAAAATTATTCTGCCAATTGTGTGTTGATTTTTAAGTGTACATTTTTTTGTATAACCATCATCGAATTAAGTTATAAATGGGGTAATCTCAGTTTTTGCACATTTTGCAGTAAGCATGGCAACTGAAGATCGAAAGGAGTTCCGAAAATACTGTTGCGATCCGTTCAGCTGCCATAAAATGAAACAACGAAAAGATCTTCGCAATGTGTCAAATGATATGTTGATAAAATTTTCTTAAAAGGTGAAAAAAGATGACAGACTTTGTACTTCGTGCAGAAAAAAACTTTTTCAGTTGTCACCAGAGCATATTGAAGAATCATCTTCGACCAGTTCAAAATTATCATCAGAAGGTACTATCGAAGGCATTGCAGAATCTATTTCGACAGATGAGGACGAGGAGGTTTTTGAGCGAGAAGCAGAAGTTGACCTATTAAACCAGTCGTTATCGATGATAGGCGAAAGCCCATTCGACAAACGAAAGGCGGAAAGGAACCCAGGGGTACGTTCCTGAAAAGCAAAGTAAAGTGGAAGATTCTGTGCGAAAGAAATTAGACCTAGTTGCTGGACTAAGCACTGCGGAGAAAAAACAAAATACAGCGTCAAAATGTGATGAAAACTGCATGCCAGAGGTGATCAAAAGCCTGAAAGAAAAATACATTGTTTCGAGCCGTTCAGAGCAAATACGTATACTGACAGTATTTGCTAGGAATATGAGCATCAGATGGATGATGAGTGAATTCAGTTGCTCCCAAAGAATGGCTGTGCAAGCCAAAAATTTAGAGAAAGAAAATGGTATGCTATCGTCTCCAAATCCCAAACAGGGTAAAATATTGCCTGACGAAGTGAAATCCGCCGTAACTGAATTTTACCGAAGTGATGAAGTCAGCCGAATAATGCCGGGATAAAAGGACTGTGTGGTGGTCAGGAATGAACATGGAAAAGACAAAATTCAAAAGTGCCTGGTACTAACCAATTTCAAGGAACTGTTTCAGAAATTCAAAGAGAAGAACCCTGGCTTGAAAGTTGGATTCGCGAAGTTCGCCATGCTCGATCCCTCGGAGTGTGTCCTGGCCGGTTCAGGCGCTACACACAGTGTATGTGTATGTACGATACATCAAAATGTGAAACTCATGATGTTTGGTTCCAAAATGCCACAGATAGCCGAACTTCCTAGCTATCATCATGTGATAGCACGCATAGTTTGTAACCCAGCACAACCGGCATGTTATTTCAGAACTTGTGAAAGTTGCCCATAAATTGAAGACTTCAAAACCGAGCTCCTGAGTGCTTATGAACTAGATTACTAGAGGATATTGATGAAATTCAGCTTAAACGGTGGACATCCACCAACAGATCTGAACTGAGCTCCATGGTCCTGCCTTTGGAAGAATTCATTAATCAATTCTGTGAATGCGTGGTGAAATTGGTGAGGATTCCAATGGAACTGCTCTCAAGCGATAATTCACCCCTGGGTTTTATATTTCAAATCGGACGATGGCAAGTTAAACCACGATTCGTTAACGATTATATCAGAATGCAATACTCACGACGTTGTCTCAGTCCACCTCTTCCAAAGAATGCTCATTGAACACTTGAAATCTAACTTTGGAAATGTAAAGAAACGTTACTATTTCTCAGATGGTTGCGCTGGCCAATACAACAATTGCAAAGCCTTCATAAACTTATGTCGTCACAAATCACAGTATGGTATTGATGCAAAATGGCATTTTTTTGCCACAAGTCATGGAAAGGGCCCTTCAGATGGTGTGGGAGGTACAGTCAAACAAGAAGCAACACTTGATAGCCTGTGTAGACCTTACGACAGTCAAATTATTTCTCCAAAAGATCTTTTCGCCTTTGCTGAAAATGGTTTGAATGAAATGAAGTTCGGTTACGGGATCCAAGAGGCGTATGACGAGGAAGAACGAAATCTGGAAGAAAGGTTAAAAACGGCCAAAACCATAGCTGGAACTCAAAAACTTCATGTTTTCATCCCTATTTCTGAAACTGCTCTTCAAGTACGCAAATTCAACCTGAGCGAGGAACACCATATCGAGCCAGCTATTTCAAAATCTACACCAACTTTTAACGGGAAACTCTCAGGTTATGTCACAGTGCACTATGATGGAAAATGGTGGCTTGCCTGCATCATGGAAGCCTTTCAGGACACTCATGAAGTGAAAGTGAATTTTCTTCGTCAAAATGGGCCCGCAAATAGTTGGATCTCTCATCCATGGATATTTCTCAAATTTCCCATATTTTTATGAGTCGTATTTGCATTCAGGAATGCAACAGTTATGGCTAACCATCATCGCAATTCCCCTCCATTTGACTCTTCCATTTGAATGCTGCAAATTGTGTTAAAAGACGATTTGCTTTCACTATAGCAACGGCAGGCTCAAAATTGGTGGAAGTGAGTCACTGAAAGTGCATGCACAACACATGTGCAAAAGGCATCATTGGCGTTCCTGAAACATTTTGAAAGTTGTGTATTGGTCAGGTTCCATTCTCCGAGCAGGTAGAAATTTGAGAGGTGCCAAAGTAGTCTCCTTGCAAGGAATTTTCTGGGTAGCCTTGTCATTGACTTCCACAAAACCTAACGCAGAATTAAAAAAATCTGTATTAAGAGAAACTTTGCAATTGCAAAATTACCATGTCGAAAGAAAGGCAATTGAAGTTATTGCAGATAAAGGTAGAAATAGAACACTAACGATTGGTGATGTGTATGCCAGGTCATGGACATGCTGACTCCCCCACGACCATCCCTCTCACACATGATAAATTCCATGCCACAATGATGAGGTATTGTTACGAATCTGGAACCCATCGCACACAACAGCCAGAGTCCTTATAGATCAGTTATATCGGTAAGTATGTGTTTCTAGTTAGGGTCCCGTTCCCTGTTTAATGGGTAATTAAGTGTACGTGCGCTGTGAAGTTGTTTTATAATCAGGTCTTTAAATCTTTAGATCTGACAAACCAACCACCCTGCCATTTCTATTCACAACTCCTCCACTGAACTAGCGTTTTACCAGGCTCCCCTTGCTGTTCAGTTGGAGTTTTCACAGCGCGTCAACACACCTGATCCCTGTCCAACCAATTGCGGACAGAGCGTCTGACACCGAGGCTCCGCCCTGCCCAGGGAGCGGATAAAAAGACCAGGCTCCCTTTGGAGTGTGTTCTTGTTCTTGTTCGTGTTGGCGTCGGAGCCTGGTTGTGTGTTGGAGCCTGAGGAGAATCACTTACTTCGCCTGCCTCGCCGCCTCCTCGCTTGTTTTTGCCGATCAGATCGTGCTGGCGTCTGCCGCTCCACTTCTGGTGCCTTCGTCCTTGATGCCACGTGAAAGCTGCGGGTTTGAGTCCCGCCACTGAGCCAGATCGTCGAAGACCGCACGAGGCGGACAGGTCCAAGCACAGGCTCTGGCCTCCAGCTCACCTTTCCTCGAGCTGGAAGCCTTCAATAAAGACCCAACGGGTCCGTTTCTTTGGGTGTGTGTCTGTGTGTGGGCCCCGTTGTGCTTTTGCTCACTGTATATTGCCTGCCTGATATTCGGATAACTCTGCCCTTACGTGCTTCCCTCCCTGATTATTATTGTAATAAATTTCCCTATTGTTGAATGTCCCAGCTCGTTCCCTGTCATTTCTTTCATTGGCTTAGCACGGTGTGTGTTGAGAAATAGCGAGGCAGTAAATTGTTCATTTGGACCGACAGTAACCTCCACTCGGGTTACACACGGTTCGGGCACGGTTACGGCTCGTTCCGCTCGAGGTCCGTCGAGGGTGTGAATTCCCCGGTAGCTTTGCCGCATGGGTAATTAGGTATATTGAAGTTTGGCAATTAACCCGACTCCATGCGGTCGAATTATTGGTGATTCATGGTCCTGTAAGGGACCCGTGCCTTTCGGACTTATTCGAGAGTCGCGACCTAAATTGCGGTGTGTTCGTTGGAGCCGACTCTACTGCTCCCCCTAGCGGTCATGCTCGCCACCAATACCCGGCCCCACAACAGTAAAACAAGATCCTACAAAATACTACATGGATGATTTAAAGATTAGCATGATAGCTAGCAGAGGTAGCACACTCACCTTTAAGCTGTCAAGTTTGGGTTTGATTGCTGGACCACCAATATACTGTCATTCTGGTAATTTATAGGTCGGGTGTTGCATGACTGACATCCTTTGAAGGAGACGTTTAAGCAGCTCACATTTGATGATCTTTACAGTACCTTTTCAAAAGAATAGGCAATTTTGAAAGACCAAATTTTAAATTCTTGCTTGGATCTACAGGGGACACTGCTGCTTCATTGATGGATCTACAGGGGACATTGTACCCAGAAATGATGCAAATCCGCATCCAGAACCAATGAATGCTCATTTTAAAACTTATTGCAAGCTCCCGATAAACGGGGATGTTTGAGTCTAGAGAAGATCGGCATAAGCCCCTTTCATTCAATTCCAGTGCAAAACATTACATATGGTGTGATGCATCAATACATGTAGTGTTACAGAGACTTGACGGTACTAGATACCTTAAAGTTATTCATTTAATCTGTATAAAGCAAGTTTTACTCAGTGATTTGTACTAATATTCGACAATTTATTTGCAGAAACGAGTTCCTGGGTCGTGTATGATAATTAACTCTGCCTCGAACCCAGGGAGCACACGACCTTTGCGATTTTCAAAGAGTATGAATTGTTGGCAAATCGGACGGTGGAGTCGGCCAGCGTCAGATAGCTCAGAACCTTGTTATTCCACTTTCTACGGTCAATCGGGTGATTGTACAATTCACCAGCGAAGGCAAGGAATCCACAGTTTTCCGTTCTGGTCGACCTGGGCCCTCAGAAAGGTGTCTTCGAGCTGTCAAGCGGTCCATTGAGAAAACTCCCCATTGCAAGGCAGCAGGGTTGTAGAGGACGTCCAAGTTAGCTCAAGAACTGCCGTGCAGTACCTTCATCAACTGGGCTACTATGGGAGAGCAGCGAGGAGAAAACTTCTTCTTAGACCAGCCAACATGCAAAGGAGAAAGAAGTGGGCTGACGAGATGGCCACCAGACCCTTGGAGTCTTGGCAAACTGTCATGTTTTTGTTCGAGGCCAACTTTGAAATGTAGTTTGCCCAAGAAAGATCATGGCTGATGTTGACTGAACTTCCTCAAGAGGACTGTTAAGAAAGTAGATGGTGGAGGGGGGGCGAGCAGCGGTTGCCAGACGGTCTAGACAGAGAAAGGGAGACGGATCGAGATCTGTCAGGATTGAAAGCCATAATCCAAGTGTTTGACTAGGTTATGATTTTGGCAAGGTCTGATGAGAGGGAAGAGGCTGCAGCCTGCTTGTCTGAGGGATGAGGGATTTCACAGCAGAGGGTGGAGTCATCAGCAAACGGATAAAGGGTATTTTCCAGAGTCAGATATCATTGATGAAGATGAGGAATAGGACTGGACCCAAATCACTGCCTTGGGGCATTCCAGCGTTGACAGTGAGAGGAGATGAAAGGATTCCATTGAGTGCCACATGTTGGCTACGAGAGTGGAGGCAGTCAATAAGCCATGTGTGGAGTTTATCTTGAATGCCATAGGCAGAGAGTGTTTGGAGTAAGGTAGGATGCCAGACCATATCGAAAGCACAAGATATGTCCATAGAGATGGCCCTGATCTCATGTCTGACATTGAAGGCCTCCATCCATTGTTGGGAGGGTACCGTTCAAGCAGCATGTCCAACGTAGAGTGACCTGGTCTGAATCGAAATTGGAAATCTGAGATGAGGTTGTTGGAGAAATGGAAGGATTTAATATCAGCTGTGATGATGGATTCCATGACCTTGTGAGTGATTGGAAATATGCTGAGAAATCTATAGGTGAGGGGATCATTTTTTGCACCTTTGTATATCATGCAGTGATGTTGGCTAATTTCCAAGCAGATGGAAGATAACCGTGAGGACAAATGAAAGGGTGAAAAGTGCAGAGAGAGGATGTGCAAGAGCAACAGAGAAGGTTTTTCGGACAGAGTCCAGGAGAAGTTGGGTATGACAAGGAAGTGTGGGTGCAGTGAGCAAGGGGTTGGAGATGCAAGATTTGGAAGCAAACACAGAATTGAGGTGTTCAACCTTCTCATGGAGCGGAGTTGGCTGTGATGCCATTTGAAGTGAGGAAAACGATGGAAGGGGAGCATACTCCAGAGATTGACTTAATGAGGCACCATGAGGCTTGTGTGGAGGCAGACAAGTTTGAATGTTCAATCTCGAGGTTGAATAAACGTTGTTTTCTGGCTTTCCTGAGAATGGACACACACTTCTTGTGGGCTTTTTGGAATTCACTGAGATGATCTTCGGTCGGATTTGCCTTCCATGAAGAGAGGGCAAGTTGTTTCAGAGCTGGCACACCACATAACCTATGATGTCATAATTATAATTTAAAAATTTTACATGAGTAATCACACCAATGTTGAAAATTTTGTCTGAATCAGACAAGCGGTGTCGGGAAAAACACAAAAGTTCTGTAAGAAAAAAAAAAGGAACCAAATGCAATACCCTCTCCTTCGGCGAGGGTAACAAACATCATGCGTATAAACGAGGTATATGAAATTATTATACTGTCTGCCTGCATATCAAAATTAATTTATTGTATTTAATAAATAATATATTTTGGATGCTGTACCGAATAAAAAAAAACCTTTGAATTGTGGTGTTCCAAAGGCAGACAACTATATCGGCTTGAGAAACCTTTGACTCACCCAGCACAAGAGTAAAAAGTTGTTAGGGAATGTTTATCCGATTGGGGTTGAATTCAGAACACTGCATGAATGGCACAACTACACCTCATTAAAGTTGCATCATTTACTGAGGTGTGGCTGTGTCGTTAATGCAGTACCGCTGCACATTCAGGCAGGAATTTGGAGAATGTTGACGATAACTCACCGCCTCTCGGCAAAAGACACCATGGTATCTTTTACATCCACCAGTGAATGCCGGCAGATGGGACGCCCAGTTTAATGTTCATCTTAGGGACGGCACACACATTGATGAATCACCCTGCCTATTACACAACAGGGTGGCAGTTTATATCAGGGCCAAGATTAAAACCCAGTCTGGACAGCTTCAAGGTGAAAGCACACACCTCTAGGTCCTGCTAGTTCAGTGACCAGTGATGCAGCTCATTGTACCCAATCGTAATAGAGTGCATATAAATCAAACACAGACAGACACTTCTCGAATTATAGTATGATTCGAAAAGTGACAGATTAGCAGGAGGCAATCCAGTCCAAAGGGAATAAGCAGATTCCATCAACTTGCTCGACCATGAGATGAGATATGATATGAGATGAGATAAAGAAGAAAATATTTTACCTGATGAATTATATAAATGTAACATAAAGCTAATTTTTAATTATGAGTATTCCAAGAAAAGTCACTACAAGAGGTGAGACAAAATTATGAGAACTTATTTTAGCCAAAATCTGAACACACGAAAAATGAAACACTATTTGCAGGCATTTTATGGACAGGAATAGGAAGAACTTTACCAATTTGATAGACTGAAAGCAATTTCCATAAAAATGAAAATAAATTTCAAGATTAAAACAGAGCATCAGCGATGGTTTGTCTTTTACATGAAATGAGAGCAATAGCAAAAACGGAAGAAATGATCAGCAAAGTGAGAGAGTTAACAAGGGTTTTAGTAAGGTTATTAATGTAAATAGTGAATTGTTTTCTTTTTTAAAACTTCATTGTGGAATGGAAGCAGAACAAAATAAAGCAAGAGTGACCCTCAATAAGAACATGCTGTAGTCTTTGAGATTAAAAATTTGACAATTAGCAGAAAGATGACCATCAGTGCCCATGGAGGAAAGGAAAGTTTGGAAATTATAGCAAGATACTATACTCTGTCAAAAGTTTGAACAGAATCCTTCGAGGCAATTTGTAACCTCTTGTCAGAGATCGAAAGCATCTTACAACTGAGTCATAAGTAACATATCTAAGGCAAAATGACTAGTATGAAATTCCAATTTATGGTTTGTTTTCAGCAAGTTAGAGGATATGAGATGCGATGCTAACTCGAATGATGGATTCCATAACCTTATAATCCATCCTTTGAGAACATGTAACAGGTCAGGTCAAGTATGGGAGCATGTGCCAGAACAGCGCGTCACTGCATCCACTTTCCACCGGTACTCCAGGGGCCTCCGTCTGGCCATCCCCCCAGGCAGATGTCAGGCACATCCCCATCTCCTTGAGATGCCGGTCAACCTGCTGCAACCATGAGGCACGTGGTCAGCCCATTGGCCTCCTCCACTCATGAGACTCCCTTGCTCAGGATCAGCGTCAGGAAAACGAGCCACATGTCCATACAGCCACAACTGATGCTCACGGACTACGCAGGTAACAAATCTCATCCGAGTCTCTCTCAGCAACCACTCGTTGGATACAAAATCCGACCAGCGATAGCCAAGGATTCTCCGAAGAGACCTGGTACCAAAGGAATTAATTCTCCGTCTCAGATCCATGGTCAGAGTCCAAGTCTCGCATCTATAGAGCAAGACTGGAAGCACCAAGGACCTGAAGACTCGGACTTTCATCCTCCCGCACAGGTACCGGCAGTGCCACACCCCATGATCCAGTGAATCCATGATTCCCCAGGCCCGACCCAGACGTCTATTGACCTCTGACTCACAGCCAGCAGAGACATGAATATCACTGCCAAGGCAAGTGAATCTCTCCACGACCTCAACATCCTCACCACAAACAGACACAGACTGGACAGCAGCATCCAAGATGTCATTGAAAGCCTGGATCTTAGTTTTGACCCAAGAAAGCCGTAATCCCAGCAGCTCCGACTCCTCATTCAACACCTTGAGGGCCCCCAAAAGGATATCTAAAGTCTCTGCAAAGATGACTGCATCATCTGTAAAATTAAGGTTCGAGATCTTGACATTCCCAAACGATGCACCGCAGCTTGATCTCTCCGACATCCTCCCAAGAATCCAGTCCATACAAGTGCTGAAAAGTGTGGGGGCCAGTACACACCCCTGACAAACTCCAGTAACAAC
>BROF01004184.1:63779-75297 GCA_024346535.1 Eptatretus burgeri | reverse complement strand
TGAACAGCTCAGCTCTGCCATTCAGCCTGGCCCTGCGACTGGTCAATGGTATCCAGTTTCCCTTGAGAGACAAAATTCTTCTTTGCCCTTCGGTGAGTTCCAAGACATCCACCGGCAACATCAAGGACGGTGGTTTGAAGGCACTCCACAACTCTTCAGGACCCCCCAAAGCACCCAGACCCCCCAAATGTCCACTCAGCCTGTTCGCAAACTCCTCAGCAACCCTCTCATCCTTGAGCTTGCCATCATCCAGCCTCGGCTGGGATGGGACCATTCTCCCGAATTTAAGGTGCAGCTTTAGAGTTGCAACAACAAGCCGGTGGTGAGCATTGAGGAACTGAGCATTCCGGTAGACCCTGCACTTCTGGATCATCCGCCAGCGACCATCAATGAGGACATGGTCAATCTCCTTTGCCACACTGCCAGCATTGGAATACCAAGTCCAGCGATGAGCTTGTGGGCGCTGAAACCAT
The DNA here is from genome assembly GCA_024346535.1 of Eptatretus burgeri. Classification (NCBI taxonomy): domain Eukaryota; kingdom Metazoa; phylum Chordata; class Myxini; order Myxiniformes; family Myxinidae; genus Eptatretus; species Eptatretus burgeri. Next base: position 74,824 of record BROF01004184.1, on the reverse strand, counting down.
GAACCAGCCACCCTAAGTCCATGACTTCTTACAAAGTCAAGGAACTTAGTGCTATTCTGGTTCATCGTTCCTGACCCATGGGGACCAACACGTGTCTCATAACCATCCCTATCAGTTCCAGTCAACGCATTGAAATCTCCCAAGACTAGAAGTGTATCTCGTCTGGGGTACTGATCAACCACAGTCTCGAGCGTGAGGTAGAATGCATCTTTCACGGTGAGATCAATCGCCTCAGTTGGAGCATAGACAGAGACCAGGGAAATGATACCTAAGGAGTGACGAATCCTTAGTCTCATAATACGCTCGTTGACCGGTGTTACCTCAATTATCATTAGGGTCAGCTTATTGAACACTGCTACAGAAACTCCTTGAATATGGTAACCATCAGAGCGACCAGACCAATAGTAGGTGTAACCACCCACCACTATCTCGCCGTAATCCGGTCTCCGAACCTCAGAGAGTGCTGCAATACCGATGTCCAAACGCTTGAGCTCAGATGATAACAGAGACAGGTGATCATCCTCTTAGGGATAGGACATTTCAGGCACCCACCTGAAGGGACCACCTCAGGTTAACTCAGAGACCGCTGTCTGGTGGACGACACCTCAGCACCACTCTGACGCACTCTCCCGCAATCTGACCCAGGAATGTTACCCCGTGGTTTCCCTCCTATCATCAAAGATTGGGGGTTCCGAAGGCTTTGCCCCAATCCCGTCATCCGTTGAGCTGCCCTGTGAAGGGAAGCTGCACAGAAGGTACTCCCACGGAGTGGGTTTTCAGATTTTTTTTTGCGTTTTTGTGTTTTGCATAATGAAGGGTTTTACGGTGGCTGGAGTGCAAATCCTGCCACCAACCTCCTAATAAAAAGTAACCCAACTGCAGGAGGACGTCCGCAGACACATTTGGGCACTAGATATGGATGGCTGTTGGCTCACAAGGAGCTCCCCCGCCCTTTGCCAGGTTTTGTTTTTCATCCTGCTGGGTGTCCATATCCAACACCCTCCTCACCAAAAAACCTGGTGGGGGAGACAGTTTATTCGCCGACAACCCGACCATGGAACAGGTTAGTACAGGTTTACATGGTACCTGTAGCAGGTTACAGATCTAACCTGACCTGACTCATGTATGTATGTAACATGTATCAAAGGAAAATAATTAAGAAAATCAGAATTATTTATTTTTTGAAAATAGGTTTCACATTTGCTCTATTCCAAATGAAAAAGCAAGGATGTATGGACAATCCATTTATTTGACCGCAACCTTCAGACCAATACGACTGATTCAGTTGGTCTCGAGACTGTGGCGGCATAGAGATAAGACAAAGCAAGTTGGATCCCTTCAGAAAAGAACATAACTTCTGATTTTGAGAAAATGAGAAATGCAGTCAGTTTGGTAAGACAGGATTTTAAGGTAAAAGCAGAATTCAGATATTCTTCCCTCTCCTCCCTCCCCTCCCTCTCCTCCCTCTCCTCCCTCTCCTCCCTCTCCTCCCTCTCCTCCCTCTCCTCCCTCTCCTCCCTCTCCTCCCAGAAGTAATCAAAGAAAAAGACATTTCAAATACAAATCGTACAAGACACCACTAGTTTTGAGAAGAGAGTCTGTAATCTTAGATGACTATTGATTGGTGTTTGCTGAAAAAAAACAAACAAACATGAAAAACGTTTCTAAACACTGCATAAATATTGGTAGTTGAACAATGTTTAATTTGCTTTGAACACCAAGGCCTGGAATTGTGTGAAATCTGTTACTGAAAAAGAATAAAGTGTAACAATGCAAGGTGATGACTACGGTATCGCTTGGAGACTTGATTTTTCATAGTGGGGTGTCATGAGCATGGTTTCCTATCTGGAGGTATTAATTTGCTGGGAAGGTAACGTGGAAATTGGACATGATGACCCTACCTAAATTAATCGTCTCAGTCAGCAACCCCTCATGCCGCAGAGTTAACTGAGGCTCGGCTTCAGGGTCAAAGGTCAGGAAGTGGGTCCGAGAAGCCCCTCCTGATAATATTGCTTGAAAAGATAGATTGGATAGATCTCAAGAACCAAGCTGTAACCAAATGAAGTCAAAATTAATGAGTCAAATAATTGACACACTGGGATAACCCAGAAGCGATCACAAAAACATTTTGCCTTTTACATGAGTGTCACAACAAATTTTCCACATTTAATCAGCCAGAATTGGGGCAGTTAAAATAACATAAAATGCAAAAATAACATTTCGGTGAGAAGTTAGATTTTCCAGCTCTACAGAATACAAATATGGAGGGCAATGGAGAATACACTAAATGTGAAGAAGAGGGAAAATGTAACCTGAATCAAATCACCTATAGACAGGTTAATTAAAAGAATGACCATAAGGACAATCATTGTCATATTCATAATGAAAAATAACACGATTATGAACCGGGAGATGAGCCATCATTATGAACAAAGAACACATGAGCCAGCATTATAAAATTTCCTTTAAGCTTAAACCTAGGAATGGTTATTCATTTTGAAAGTTTCAGCACTTGATCTCATGGGATAAATCTCATCTTTGCTACTCCAAGAATCACATGTTCAGGAGATGCTGTATTGTGAAAAACACTTCTACATAAACAAAGCTTCTTGTTTTGTGGAACAACACTTGTATAACATAAGCGTAGTTTTGCTTAATACAAGCTTTAACACACATTCTTTCTGAATGCTTATTTGCTCCTCATCGAGAACTCTGACATATGGGTTGTACTTCAGGCCTGTTGTTGGCTTAATGGTTAAGGTGGCTAGATTAAGATCTTAGGGTCTTGAGTTCAAGCCCCTGTTGGGCCGTTGAATTAACACCAGGTAGGATTGACTCAGTCTGTCATAATTCCACGGTTGGCCAAATGAGTACCAGTGTAGTGGTAACAGGGGCATCACATCAGCAACACAGCTGTGCCCACAGCCAATGATTCTACTGGCAGCCGTATGTTGCACATGAAGGAGGAAGAGGAGGAGGTTGTACTTTGATGGATGGTTGAACCAGTGTTTCTCAAGTGCAGACCTAAGTTGATTTTGAGTGACTGACTCAATTACATAACTGGGGAGAGAATTCCAGTTATTTGTGCTCCTTACAGAAAAGGCACAAACTCGATTTTTCATTTAAAAAAAGAAACTTTTCATCTTGAGTGAATTGTCCTGCTTGACACATATAGTGTGAAAAAATAAAAATATTATAGTCTATGCCAGTGGTTCTTAACCAGGGGTACGTGTACCCCCTAGGGGTACGAAGCATCCATGCAGGGGGTACGATATATGGTGTCAAATTCAATACTGTATAGTACTTAAATTCCAATAATAATAATAATAATAATAAATAAAGAAATAACTAATATGAAATGTTTCAATTCATGAATAATTTTAAAATATTATGATCAAATATTATATATTTTATATTTTTGAGGTAGCATTTAATTCTTTACCGTTTTTAACTCAAATCTATGATGTAATTATATTTGTATAAGACAGTGTTACTTGGCTTGTACTTATGGTTTGAGACTTAACGTGTTTCATACGTTGTCAATTTTACTCGTATAATACGCGTTCAGTTATATGACTGGCACTGTTGCTTGGAAGTTTGACATTGCTCAGTTGTGTTTTGGGCTTCCGAGGAACAGGTTCGTACTGTTGCAGTGTGGTGTTTGTTTGATATATTGCAAGAAAGTGGTGTTGTAGTGTGATAAAGATGGTGCAATGATCTGATAAGCTATTGTGCAGCAAAGGAGGTATTACAATGGGAAGAGAAGTGATAATATTGCTGCACTGTGGTGTTGTCCTGTGATGAAATTGTAGTAGTAGAATGGTTTTGTTGGAATATGAAGCTGTAGGATGGGGTTGTGATGTGTTGTGAAGGGTTTTCATTGTGAAGATGCAGATATGAAGACATATAATATTTGTATATGTGAAGTGTGTTGTTAATACCTCCTGCTGTCCAGGAGGTCCGTCTTATCACTGTGGGTTGTGAAATGGTTTGAATTATAAGCGGTATTTTGTGTGATTTCCTGTGCATTTATTTGTTTTGTTTTCCACATCTTGTGGAGATGAAGAATCCTAGGATCCGAGTCCTAGAATATATTGTTTCACTGTTTTTTTTGTGTACGATTTTGTCACTACTTTTGCTATTGATTCAAAATTTCGTTTACTAATTGTGTGCATTTATTTTCAGTGCCGAGCCATGTCCAAGAAACGCAAATGGAATGATGACTATGTTCGATATGGTTTCACTTGCATGACAGAAAAAGATGGAACTCAGAGACCACAGTGCATACTATGCAGCACAGTATTTACAAATGCAAATCTCAAACCTTCAAGACTTAATGAACATTTTAATAATCGGCACGGGGGTGCGAAGTCGGGAAATGATTTCAATACCTTGAAGATCAAAAGGGGACGATTTGATCGTGGTGGTACCTTACCAAAGCAGGGATTTGTACCGATTGAGAAGCCATTGTTGCAAGCATCTTACCAAGTTGCATTTTTGTGTGCCAAGAAAAAAAAGCCTCATACAGTTGCTGAAGAATTGGTGAAACCTTGTGCACTAGAAATGGCAAAAACAGTACTGGGGACTGAGGCAGAAAAGAAACTAAGGCAAGTACCCTTGTCAAATGACATTATCTGTTCCAGGATTCGTGACATGAGTAAAGACATCTTGCAGTAGGTGATTGCCGATATCAAAGCCAGTCCTATCAAAGTGAGTCTTCAGTTAGATGAGTCAACAGACGTCAGTTTTTGTAGTCAGTTATTAGTATTTGTGTGGTATGTGAAGGAGAAAGAAGTGGTGAAAGAATTCTTGTTTTGTGAACCATTGACAACAACCACAAAATCAATTGATTGGTTCAATATCGTCAAGGATTTCTTCCTGAAGCACGGGATGACTCTCAACATGTGTGGTTCACTTTGCACCGATGGAGCTCCTGCCATGCTTGGAAACAAATCAGGCTTTGCTGCCTGTGTGAAAAAGGAGGTGCCTCACGTTAGTCACCCACTGTGTACTGTATCGCCATGCCCTTGCAGCTAAGACATTACCAGAACAACTGAAAAATGTGTTGTCAATTGTTGTGAGTGCAGTAAACTTTATCAGAGGACAAGCCTTGAATCACCGTCTCTTCAAAGTTTTTTGTGACAAAATTGGAGCTGAACACAATGTTCTTCTTTACCACACAGAGGTGAGGTGGCTATCCCGTGGCCAAGTGCTTACTCGTGTTTTCGAACTGCACAAAGAAACCCAGCAGTTTATTAGACAGCGAGGCAGTGGCATCGCAGAGCACTTTGAAAATGAGAAGTTCATTTTGTCCCTGGCATACCTGGCAGATATATTCAGCCACCTCAACGAGTTGAACACCTCCATCCAGGGTACAGGGATGAACATGATCACAGCCAGGGAATAGATGTCTAGCTTCACTAATAAACTTCCAATCTGGATAAATCGCATTGGGTCTGGAAACTATGAAAATTTTCCAAAGCTTGATGAAGTTTCTAATGCAGAAAATTTATTACTCATTGTGACTGAAATTAAAGAACATTTGTAGGTGCTAAGTCAGTCCTTCCAGGGATACTTTCAGCCTGGAGAGGTTTCTGTTTCACAGGCATGGATGCAGGACCCATTTGTTTTCAACCTAGATTCCATGGATGATAATGATGAAATAAAAGAAGATCTAGTTGAGATGAAAGCCAGTAATAAAATCAAAATGGTGTTTGATTCAACGCAGTTAGATACCTTCTGGTGTGCACAACTCAACACATTCCCCCAGTTAGCAGATAGAGCTTTGGAGGTCCTTGTGCCATTTGTGACTACTTACTTATGTGAAACTGGTTTTTCAACTCTCGTACACATCAAAACCAAGGCCAGGAATCGTTTGGATGCAAGTGATGACATGCGTGTGGCTATCTCAAAAAAGAACCCCGTTTAAGCATGATCATTGATGAAAAACAACCACAAAAGAGCCATTAGTAATATGTCTGATTGTTGGTGTACTGTGTAAGTACGGTTGTACTTGAAAGGCTATTTTTGTATTCAGTATATTTTTTATGTATTCATCGCATTGTACAAAGAATTATATTCATTACATTGTATTTCATATCAATTATTATAATTTCATTTACTTCCATAAGTCATTTTAGACAGGGGGCACGGGGAAATATTCTGAAAGCTCAAGGGGTACAAGCACATAAAAAGGTTAAGAACCACTGGTCTATGCTGTCAAAAAGAAGATTTTAAAAATTCGGATCACCACCGTAATATATACACTAATTTGTACAGATGAGCACCTTCAATTTGTTTGGGTATTCTAGTTTGTGGAGTTCAGGGACCCAGTGTGGTTGCCCTCTGTTGTACTCTCCCACAACTATCTTTCTGCTTTTTATAGAATGGGGAGCAGACTATATTGCAGTACAGTATTCCGATATTGGACGTACAATTAATTCGTACAGTGGAAGTCCTTTTCTGTCTGGTGATAAGAATACTCTTCTAATGATGCCGAGCCTTGAGTTTGCTCTCTTCGCAGCTTCAGCTTTATGATAACTGAAGGATAAGCTTTGGTGGAAGAGTACTTCCAAGTCGTTCTCCTTGAACACCATAATCTCTCAGTTACAAACGTTTTTGCATAAACAACGCAATTTGGTTCTTCGAAGCGCTTTTAACATAAAAGCCTCTCCTGAACACATTTTGCACGTCTTGTGCAAGCAAGGCAATGAATGGGGGTAGGGGACAAGACACGAGCAAGAAAACCTACAGCCGTTATCTATTTGCCATGCACATGCACTTAGTCAGTTCACTACAAAAGGACAAGGCGCCACAGACTTCCATGCAAAAACCCCAGAAAAGAAAGAAGAGAACTGGACTCGTAAGCCTTTAATGTTCCTCGGAGCTGGGATGACCGAAGGAGCTCCGCGAGGCCGTGCAGGTTACCTTCGTCACCCTTGAGGCGACTCGATGGTCTTTTCCTCGGCGACCCTCCGTATGTCTCGGCTGTCCAAGCAGCAGCTGTTGTAAAGGCGGTTCAGTTGGTCCAGGGCCTAGCAGTCCGGTCTGGTCTATCGGGCCTGGCCGACGACGCTTCAGAGGAGCGAACGGGCCTTGCTCTTTTTGAGTTGATGCTCTTTAAGAGCCCGTTCACTCCTCAGCGTCGCTCGGACCGTTATGTAGCTGGTTGGCGACTTCTCTCCGGCTGCAACTCGACCAACTCCGACCAACTCTGGCGCTCTCCACACCGACTCCTCTGAACTGGACTCCACACTCCACCGGACTCCAAACTCCACCGGACTCCAAACTCCACCAGACTCCAAACTCCACCGGACTCCAAACTCCACCGGACTCCAAACTCCACTGCAGGCTCTACTCTCTGGACTGTAACGGCCCAGCCCCACTCTCTCTCACCAACTCGAGTCTCGGCCTTTTATCGGGTTCGGGGGGGGGGGGCGCTTGGTCTTTCACCTTCGACCCTTCACACCCGGCTGGCTCCACCCCTTTTGTCGTTTTGATCCGTTTTGCAAGTCATGCACGGACGTGTTTGAGATCACTCTCACAACGTGGCTGTGTTTGAAAACACCCTGCCGCTGCGAGGATTCCATCGTGTTCGTCCGCAGAGATGCTGCTTGTTGGGGATGCCATTGCTGGTTAAAAGATGGCGGCACTGTGGAGATGATGGTGAGGAGATGTTGTTTGTTTGTTGAAATGTTGTTTGTGGAGATGATGGTGAGGACTTCTTGTTGTTTGTGAAGATGATGGTGAGATGTTGTTTGTTTTAAAATAAAGAGAGAAAAAGAATAACGGCTAACTCAGATGCACAGCCCGGTTCACGAATAAATCCCGTGATACATCGGTGGGGAAATCTAACCTGGACGCACACTTATCGACATAACTGACCTCTTGGGAACCTGAATGGTGATCTGTGAATTTCCACAACCGTAACAATATATATGTATAAATATATATGTATATATATATCTTCTTCTTTCGGCTGCTCCCGATAGGGGTCGCCACAGCGGATCATCCATATGATCCGCATAGTGATTTGGCACATGTTTTACGCCGGATGCCCTTCCTGACGCAACCCTGGTCGCCTCTTACGACACAGGGATATGGTATACCTATTTTAACCGGGGTATACACCAGCCCAGTATACTGGTACCCATTTCGCCGACCTCGGAAGGATGACAGGCTGAGTCAACCCCCTGGTGTATTAATTCAGTGGACCAACGGGGCTTGAAATCAGGACCTTTTGGATCCCAAGCCGCTGCCCTAACCACTGCGCCAACACCAGGCTCCATATATATATATATATATATATATATATATATATATATATATATATATATATATATATATATATATATATATATATATATATATATTTATATTGTTATGGCTGTGGAAATTCGCATTACACCATAAAGGGCACTCAGGTGAGATATCTTCATAGGTACATGTGTAGTTAGCCCAAAGCTGTTGTATAGAGGGAATTTATGTGATCCATTCGGGCTGTGATCCTCCAGTTAGCCATTTTTCTGTTCTATCTTTTATTTAAAACACACAGCATCTCAACAACCACGCCATCCCCATCACAGCGCCAACCACACTGCAACCACACCACCTCCACCATCTACGCTACTACATCTTCACCACTACGTCCGCTTCCGAACGGCAAACAAAGGCGCCAAGGAGGGAACTGTGAGGATGCGCAGGTTTCCCCTGCCTGTTTCTTCCGTTTGACTTCCCCGCGCTTTGGAGTGGAGGAGGGGCGATGCAGGTCAAAGGTCAGGTCATGTGAAGGAGGGGTCTCATTTTGGGGGAATAATTCTCTGGCCCAGAGCCAAAAACTGACTCCCCCTGTCCCCGCACGGGGCGGGGTGGAGGGAAAGCGTGAGGGAACGCCCTTTTCGGGAACCCTCTCGAAGGAAGGTGGAGCCGAGAACGGGGTGGGGTGAAGGGTGGAGCCCCGCGCTATAAAAGACGGACACGGGCGGGCGCACTTGCGCTTCCTCTTCCGCCTCTTCCTCTTCGTCTTGGCTGGTGGTCTGGTTTGTCTTCGGTTGGTTTTTGTGGAGAGTTGGTCTTCGGGAAGAGGTCCTGCGCCCGCGCCTTGGCGAGCGGCCCTGTCACGAAGGCACGGACAGGAGACACGGGAGCACCAGTAGTGAGGTGGACCTGCGCGTCCGGACGGGGAGTGCTGGAGAGGGTTCGCCAGCCGCGAGAGAGGTTGGGGCCAGGCACGACCGCACTGACGGTCGAGGGAGAGGGACTCACCAGCCATAAAAAGGAAGTCGCGACTTCTTTCTTTCTTTTCCTTCCTTTGCTTTTTGTATAAATGACTGTGGGAGGCGCCTGTCCGACAAGTAGAACTGTTTAAGTGTTGCCGTGTGTACGTGTATTCGGTTGTAGCTCTGCATCGTTTCTTTTGTTACATTTGCTTTTTGTGCATAATTGTATGGCAGTAAATACGTGCCTTCCGTGTGTGTGTGTGTGTGTGTGTGTGTGTGTGTGTGTGTGTGTGTGTGTGTGTGTGTGTGTGTGTGTGTGAGAATAAAAATGCTTGCTTGTTGAACTGTTCCCGCTCTGCTTCGTCTCTTTTCCTTTTTTATTGACCCTCCATCTTGCATCACGTAAGGGGTTCGTAGTGGGTGCAACATCCCGGAAATTAATCGGAACCGTCGAGGCCGACGATAACACCGCTCGGTTATCACTGTAGCACGGAACGGACCGCTTAAGCGGTTCGTGTCCGGAGTCGGCCTGTGGCGTGGTACGATCGCCCGGTCGACCATCCGCGCAGGTACTTAGGTAGATCGAATTTGGCGAGCAACCCAATCCTGCGCTGGTGGGCAATTGGCACGGTCGTGGTGGGGTTAAACCCCCACCCGTGACTAGCTCCCGGCATTGTTCCGAGAGGGTCACGACTGAATTGTCCGTCCGGTGGGCGACGTGCCGCGATTCGAGTTACGTGGCCGTTCGCATGCCGGCGGGCGCGAATTCGCAACAATATATATATATATATATATATATATATATATATATATATATATATACATACACAGTGTTGGGCACAAAAGCGATAATCCGATAACAGATAATTATTGAAGTTAACTTTTTTATCGGACTATTATCGGAAGTTAACTTCCATTTATCATTATCGGACCAGTTAACTTCCGATAACTCGATTTTTTTTACTCCGATAATTTCCGTTAATTTTTTGTCCGATCACATTTTTTCGTTTTACTTTTTAGCCGTGTCGCGTTGCGAATGCTGGCTCGAAGAGAGCTCCGCATTCTTCTTCTATTTCTTCTTCTTCTTCGTCTTCTTTTTCTTCTGGTGAAGGCAAAACCTTTATTTATATATTTATCTTTTTTTAAAAATTTTTTTAGCTGCGTTGCGAACGCTGGCTCAAAGAGACCTCCGCATTGTTCTTCTTCTTCTTCTTCTTCTTCTTCTTCTTCTTCTTCTTCTTCTTCTTCTGGTGAAGACAAAACCTTTATGACGCGGCTCTTGGACACATTTGTCCTTGTTTTTCAGGTTCTTCAGTAGCATCGTCAACTTGACAGCGTTCAGTTCTTGCTTTCCAGTTACCAAGCATTCTTTGCAACTTACAAGACTACAATCTACAACCATGGAACACCAAGAAGACGTTCTCGACATTGAGATAGCCCCTGTCTCAGGAACTTCTGAGTCCCAATCTGACTCTGTCTGTGGCGGAATTTTTAGCCGCGTCGCGTTGAGAATGCTGGCTCTAAGAGAGCTCTGCGTTGTTGTTGTTCTTCTTCTTCTTGTTCTTCTTCTTCTTGTTGTTCTTCTGGTGAAGACAAAACCTTTAGGACGCGGCTCTTGGACACATTTGTCCTTGTTGTTAAAAAGTAGTTATCGTTATCGGATTATCGTTAACTTCCGATAACTTTGTATTATAATTATTGGATTATCGTTATTGGACTTAAAAATTGGGGTTATCGCATTATTGTTATCAAAGTTAACTTTTTGGTTATCGGTGCCCAACAATGTATATATGTATATGTGTATATATGTATATATGTATATATATA
>BROF01004184.1:22334-48560 GCA_024346535.1 Eptatretus burgeri | reverse complement strand
TAGCTTTAAAATGGCCATCTGAATCTCAACAGAATGAATGCATGAACCACTCACAAGGAAGGTTAAATTCAGACACATCCATTATTTTCTTCCCTTACTAAGTTGACATCCATTTACCTTTAGTATAATGAGGAAATGCTTAGGTTCACCTGATCTTGTCTTTTATGTCGTGCTTCAGGGCCGGAGGACAAATACAGCAGAAACTACTCTTCTACGAGCTGTTTTGAGCTAAATCTTTGGTATTTACACACAACTCTGATGGTTCTTATCTTCAAGGTATTTCACACAATCTTCCATGATGGAGCTTTTTTCTGTTAGACCTTGTTTCAAAGGGATGATTCCTTCTAATTTAAAAGCCTTTGTCCTTGCCGTCTCCAAGGGCATAAGTGGGAATGCTACACTGCCTGTGGCTGTCAATATCTGACGTGCACCTATTGTTGATATGGCCAAAGTAATGGAGTATGGAATTACCGAGTTGGTGTGAAGTGGGAGCCACAAAGGCATTTGTCAAAAACTTGAAAATTTGCGATGATAGTGGGAGGGCTAGCAGCGATAAAGTACATGAATTTCCGAGGAGTAACAAAATTTGATTCATGTGTTCATAATCCATCAGCAACAAAGCTTGAGTCCCGAGTGTGAATGGACGGTTAGTAAATGTAGTTCCTCTTTCCCCACCATACTGTACATCTCCTCAATGTTACGGAGGTCTGTATGTGAGGAGCAGGATGCAGTCATGGCCAAAGTGCTTTGGGAAGGTTAAATAGGCAATCACAAATCTCTCTAGCAGAAAACAAGGAAAAAATACAAGGCATTTGCAATTGCATTGTTGGCTTTCGAGCAAAGGCTCTTTCAACTGCATCCAATGTGATGACATCACGGTTTCCTATAAAATATAGTTTGTCGTTTATTAATTGTCATAGCATTTTTGTAACATTTATGTGTGTAAATATATATGACATTCTCTCTCTCTTTCTCTTTCTCTTTCTCTTTCTCTTTCTCTTTCTCTTTCTCTTTCTCTCTCCCTTATGCACAGCCACATATTTTAATTTTCAAACTCCAAAGCCATGGTAAAACTGTTTCAAGCCTTTGCGTTTCATTTAAAAAGAAGTATGATCTGCTGTTCAGTATTTTTCCAAAGGTATTAAGTTTTTATTTTATCCTGGAATCATTTTGCCCTGAAATCCAAGAAAAACTGCAAATTTAACTGCCTTGGTGAAACGATTCAGTCTGATGTAAAGAAATATGATGCAGTGAATTTGAATACAGTTTAATCCAAATCCATTGAAACCATAATCTGTACAGAGCATTCGTGCTGCCACAGCAGTCTCCTGGGCTATTGGGCACAATCCTGGATGGGTAGCCACTCTGACACAGGATACTCAAATGGCTCAACCATCCCAGCAAGCTGGTACTCTTTTTGCCGACCTCGGAAAGATGACAGGCTGAGTCAACCCCACCTGGTATTAATTCAACAGCCAAGGGGGATTTGAACTCAGGACCCTTGGATCCCCTTGGATCCCAAACCCGCCACCCTAACCATTAAGCCAACACCAGGCATGCAGTTTAATGGGTGTAGTATAATACGAGAGCTTATTGAATTTATCATGTCATACAAATTTACAGCATAATTGAACTGATAGGATGGCCTAGAGTTACGCACACTCGCCTCAAAGCTGTCCAACCTGGGTTCGAATTCTGACCCAGCTATAAATTGCATCCTGTTGTTTCACAGGCATGGTGATTCCAAGGATGGACATTAAGCCGTGTCCAATCTGCTTGCATTCGTTGGTGAAAGTTAAAGATCCCACGGAGTCCTTTACAAAAGCAGGTGAGCTATCGCTGGCACCATGAACAAATTCCATAATTCCTGCCCTAACCAACAGAGGGCATTTCATCAGTGGCACAGTATGCCACAAAAAGTCGAAAAAAACAATCATTTAATTGGAAGGTAAACCCCAAGGTGTGGCAAAGTGTGTTCCCCATTGATTCGTCTAATCTGGGTTTGATCCCGAGACGCAATCTGACTTAACCACAAGCTGCCATTTTGATGCAGTGATGGCTAGAAGTGGCCGGGTGCTGCATCATTTACTTCAAGTGGGCTATCACACCTGCATTTAGGTTGTGGAAGTGCATCCCATAGTATCTTTCAGAAAAAAAAAACTGGTCGTTGTGTGTTGATGATGTCCCAGGCAATTTTCTTACTTTGGGTAATTGTTGTATAATTAGCAGATGCACGATCATTTTCCTTGTACAATATTTCCTTGAATTCACTCATATTGTCACAATGTGAGGAAAATTGTGGACTCATGGATTTTCAATTCATCTTATTTTAGTGGCATATCCAGTTCATTGATGGAATATTATTTATAACAATGTGAAGTTGTTGGTTTGGCCTTCGGAGCTGAAGAAGGCCGTTCACTCGTGATGTGTGAACACCTGGCAGCGGAGTTTGTTTATAGTGCCGGTGCTGCTGTTCGCACAGCAACCACACTCAGATGGCAAGCAGTGTAACCTGGTGTCGAATGCACGAGAAGGTCAGAGCACTCGATACCCACTTTCGGAAGGAATTTGGAATTTGTTCATGGTTCCAGTGATAACTCCTCGACTTTTTACAAAAGAGCCCATGAGATATTTAATGTTCATCACCGAATGCTAGCAGATGGGATACCCAGCTTGATGTCCGTCTGAGGGACGGCGCACTTTGTGATGGAACACTCTGCCAACGAAGCACCGATCTGACAGAATATAGTTGGGTATGGCATCAAACCCAGACTTGATAGCTTAAAAATAATTTCCAAGGTTACCATTTGACTTTTTCCATTTGACTTTTTCCATTGTGAAGAGCTCAAGTATCTGGAGGTGATACAAGTGTAATTGGGTTAATGGGGGACATGATGAATTATTGTGACATGCAGGAGGCATTTTTGTGCAAGAGTGTATTAGACTGAGAATGGCCATACATATGCATATCAATCCATGGGGAACTTTAGGAACAGAAATTATGTTCATAGCTCCATCCCAGTGCAGCATAAAACATTATGTTTGTGCCTTCTCGATACCGTGGGTTATCAACAATGATTGGATGGGTATGAGAGAAAGTAAGCGGAGAGGAGGGTAGCACACAGGTTCAGTGAGGAAATATTAGCTTCATTTATCTTGGCTTAAGGCTGATGCTATCAATAACAGAGCCCTGGATACACAGCTTTAATAGTTTACCTTGTTCTACCAAATGGTATGCTGGCTTGGTAAAAGACAGTCCCATTGCTTCATTGCTCTGAAGACCGAGACCAGCTACTACATTATTTTGCTGCAACAGTTAAATTTAACATTTTGAGTGGACATATATATATTCTGGCTAAAGCAAGATGGTTAGTGTGGTAGGAATAATGGTGCTATTCTGATAGCATGGCAAGCTTGTTAAGAGGGATATTATTTTTGAGAGAGGGAGATGGAGAGATGCAGAAAAAAAAAAAACCACACACACACACACACACACACCCCGCATTACAGAATAAATGATTTCCTTTGTGCACCAAGTAACTCATTGATAGTCTGCTTAATGAATTGCATGTGGCAAAAAACATAATTGTAAAGAGACTGGCAAGGAATCATATGTGCAAAACTATCTCATACACCATATAGTATAATGATGAGTGAGCATGTCATGGATTCTGAATTTTGAGGACAAATCAAAATTCTCTTTAGAAGCATCTTCATGATTCTTTGGAAGTTGCTTGATCTTTTTAATGAAAGGCAGAATGATACACATCCAATAACATGCCACCTGGTGAACATACACACTTATGTGGTTGTTTCAACAAACCTTTTGAAGAAATTTTCAGGTCGTTTGCTCGAACTGAGTTCATGAGGATAATTGAAGATTGGCTCGATAAATTTTCTCCTGTTTTCTTATGTGCACGACAATGTTGACCACTATTAAGGTGGTGCATATTCCCCTATGGTAAAATTGTTCGTAGCATTTTGACATCAGGGGGTTTCCTTGGTTTATGAAAAGTTGTTCAGGAAAATAGCGTATGAAATATTAATACCAAAGATGTTTCTGAGATAGATGTTCATAATATTAATACCAAAACAAACTGCAGCATCGTCCAAGCCAATAGCTGCATCGGGTTTGCAACTTTATAGATGTGGTGTTTTCCACTGCAGCAGCCTGTTTGCACACCACTCTGCAAAAGCCATGACTTTTGTATTTTCTTCTACTCAGTGCATCACAAAAATATGACAGGTTAGAATTACTGAGTAGAATCTTACAGTAAGCGATGCAACTTTTTGGTAAAGTATTTTATTTTCGATAACCCAATATTTTTTTTCTTCTTCTCTTTTGTCATATTAAGGCTGTGTATTTTGTGGACTTGGACGGGTCTGGAGTGTGGACCCGTCCAGGATTTGTAATCTGATCCATAGAAATTGCTTCGCCAGAACCGATACTCTGCATTGAGCATGATTTGTGACCTGATCATATTAACTTGTTTCCTTACAAACTTAATTTACTGCAGGATTTGGCTGACGACGACCAGCGCCATCACACTGAATTTTTGCATTCAAATTGGTCACATGTAAGCGCAACCAGATATATGTTGATGATCATATTTTCAATGATGCATGCCATGTGTATCTCCACGTGCTGTTCAACAAACAAAATTGGCCTTTAAGGGATTTGGTAAAACCTGTTGATTTTGTCTAATTGCCTCATGTCTCCAAAAATAATAATATGGTGTGGCCTCATCACTACGCGTATTGACAGCCGATATATTTTTTTTGCCACCAGACTTCACGTGTGTGCACAAAGTACAGGAGGAAAATTTGAATATACTGTGATGGCCGTGCGGGCAGATAACTCTGAACCCGGCATGTATATAAAAATACAATGGACAACACTCACCTCGAGCTGAATCTTCATGCCCAGGGTCGCTTTATCGTACCTGTGAGATGAATGAAGCAGATGGGGAACCATGTTGGCGACTATGTGGCAGCTACTTAATTGTCTGAGTGAACCAACACCATGGGCCATGCTGTATGGGCTACCATTACAATTATATACCTTACCCATTGGTGCACGTCCAACTGGGAAGGTCCAGTGAGGGGGGTATGAAAAATATGACAGGTTATACAGGAGATGGATGGACATCCTTTCCCATGTAGAAGGAAAACCCCCAAAAAGAAACTGTGTGCAGATTGTGCTCGATGCACTCGAATAATCGTGGGTTGGCGAACTATTTTCCACATTTATTCACTAAATTAACATGGGCCATCAACACACTAACCCCCTCAAACCACCCAACATCATCACCATCTCCTCCATCAACTCATCTTTATGGTTGCCATCATTAACATTGCCATCACTTTATTAGATGAAGTTTATCATCATCATTATTCAAGGTAAGTTTCAGGATCTTAATAACTCAAGAAAATAAACTTTAATTTCTGTTCTTAATACAGCAAAATAGGTTGACATGCTGTATGAAAATATTGTTATGGATTTCAGAATCGGATCCGACTAATGCATACAAATGTTAAGGTCCTCAGACAGTTATTTCCCTAAATGCATGTCCAGGATAGACCCATCCCCATGTCTGGTGGGATTCTAACTTTGATGCGTTGGAGAAGGGTATAGAATAGATTCCCTTTCTTATGGGATGGCCTTTTTCTCTTTATGACAGACACATTCATGCATGCGAGATAGTCGTTAGCCCAACGGAGGCTCGTCTATCCCATTTCCATCAGGACACATTGGCTTAGAGGACGATTTATTTACACCTTGGACTTACAGAACATTTGATTAAGCACACTGCGGGCTTTTCCTGAGCAGTTATTCTGACGGTCAAATACGGCTGTGGATCATTTACCTCACCCACCTATTTTCCATCGACGTTCGACACCCACCTCTTTCACTGACGTTGACGCCCACCTCTTTCACTGACGTTGACGCCCACCTTTTTCCATTGACGTTTGACACCCTGTTCAGCAGCTCTTTGAGCGCCAACTGGTTCTTTTTCATATTGGGCTGAACATTGAGGTGATAATTGCCCGTCGACGTTTTGTGAGTGCTTCACGTTTTCGCTCGGTAATTCTGGCAAATGGCTGCTTTCTGCCGTTCGTCTAGCTCTAGCACCACAAACATGGCATCGTAAGCCAGGCCTGTGCTGATTTTGGGTTGCAGCTCGCTCTGGTAAGGAAGGAATGGTCACGAGATTGGCGGTTTTGTCATGTGCAATGATGCGCCAATAGGCAACGTGGATTTGGCTGAAGTCTGCTTGAGGCTCCTCCCACACTGGCCGCTTATAAAAAGGACGGGACAACAGTTTGTGACAGTTGGTGGCAGCTGGTTGTGGCTTCTTACAGCTCTGAGAGTTTTGTGATGGTTTGTGACGGCTATTTTCAGTTCCAGTAAGTTTCAGTCAGACGGTTGGTGAGGTGAGCTATCACTAAGTCAGTTTGCAATCCAATTAGCTACCTGACCAACCACTCCACAAGTCCTCACTTTAGCTAACAACCTCCGATGTGGTGCCTTATCAAATGCCTTCTTAAAGTATAGATATACGATGTCCACTGCCTTTCGCTAATCCACCCAATCGGACACTGCTTCACAGAACTCTAAAAGATTTGTTAGACAGGAACGACCTTTGGTAAACCCATGCTAACAACCTTTAATTAGTTTGTATTTACTTAAATGGTTCCTAATCTGGTCCCTAATTAATGTCTCCAACACCTTCCCCACAGTTGAAATCAAACTAACAGGTGTATAGTTTCCCAATTCTTCTGTGGATCCTTTCTTCAATGATGATGTTACATTTGCTACTCTCCAATCCTCCGGTACTTGTCCTGACTTCAGTGAGCTGTTGAAAATTTCCATTCTTCTTAACTTGCCTCTGTTTACTCCAATAGTGATATAAATCTAACTCCAGTTCTGATATTTTATACCGAATAAATTCCTTCTGCTTCTCCTTAATAGCATTCCTTATCTCACGACTCAACCACCTTGGCCTCTTTCTGCTTTTAGTTTCACACCTCATTGGAATGTACTTGCGCTGCACTTTACACATTTTCTCCTTGAAGGTTTCCCATTTCTCTGATGCCAATTGTCCTATTGTTGGCTTCTCCCAATCCACATCACCCAACTCTCTACTCATACCCTCAAGGTTGGCTGTCCTGAAATCTAATCACCTTACCCTATTATCTTAAACTCTAACCCTTAACAGAATCTTTGCACACACAATGTTGTGGCCACTTGCTCCAAAATGCTCCTCCACCTCCACCTCCTCTGCCATATTGGGATCGTTACTTAAAAGGAGGTCCAACACTGCACTCCCCCGAGTGGGCTTATCTATAAACTGGGTTAAAAAGCAATCCTGGAATCAATCTTGGAAATTCTCATCTGCTCTGCTCTTTCCCTGTTCCTGAATCCAATCCATGCCTGGCAAGTTAAAATCCCCCATAAGCAACACTCTTCCCTTACCACATGCCCTTTTGAATTCTTCATGTACTCCTCCTTCCTCCTCTTCCTTCACACCCGGAGTCCTGTGAAAGCATCCCACTAGTATCTTACTGTTTTTGCAATCTCTTCTCTCTACCCTTACAGAATCCATTCCGTTAATTCCATCCTTAAGGTCACCCCTTTCTCTTGATACCATGCTGTCTTTTACCCAGATTGGTACTACTCCTTCCTATCACACCGATGCACCTTGTAGCCTTCTAATCCTGTCCTCCAGTTACTCTCCTCCTTTTGCCATGTCTCACTTACTATATCGTACACATGTCTTCAACCATGTCTCACTTACTGCAACTATATTGTACTTTTCACTATGTTGTACTCGCAACTATATTGTACTGTATTGTACTCTAAACTCATGGCATTGGTGTAGAATATGTTTAACTTTTCCCTTCCTGAAATTCAATTTTCTTGCCTGGCCTTACTAATCACAATTACATCATCAGTTCCTTCTTTAATAGCTTCCCTACCCTCTGCTGACCTAAAAAGGCCTGAATGCCTTCCTCAATTCCCACTGCAAACCTTGCTGCCCCCTTTCTATTTAACATACAGCCATCATTCCAAAAACACTCCATTTGTCCCTGAAATCATTCCCACTGCTTCTTCAATGTAAAACCTTCCTCCCCACACCATTCTGACAACCATTGTTTGACATCTGTTGCTCTGCTCATAATTTCTATATTATTTCCTCATCTTGGAAGAATCCCAGAAAAATTACCTCACAACCCTTTGCTTTCAGCCATTTACCAAATATCCTTGATCTATTTCTCAATACCTCTGAGAAACTTTCCCTACATCATTCGCACCTACTGTAGGTGCACCACAACCAACTTCTTCCTTCCATGACCCGATACAATATCGTTTACCTTTCCTTTAATGTCCCTAATAACACCTGCTTCTTCAAAACTGCACAGAATTCTATGTCTACGATCCTTCCTGCAGAATGGAGAATCTACAAATTTAATCATCTCATCACCCACAAAAACTGTCTCTCACATCTCATTTCCACCTATTTCTATTGCTGCGCTTCCACCAATGCCTGCACACGCTGTGCCGTCACCCCGCTCGCTCCTGCTGCGTCGCCACCCCCGCCTGCTCTCGCTGCGTCGCCACCCCCGCCTGCTCCCGCTGCGTCGCCACCCCCACTCACTCCTGTTGCGCCGCCACCCCTGCCCACTCCTGCTGCGCCGTCACCACTACCTATTGTTACGAATTTGGAAGCTTACTGCACACAACAGCCAGGTCCTATATATCAGTGATATCGGTAAGTACGTGCTTCTAGTAAGGGTCCTCTCCCTTGTCTAATGGGAATTAATTGTACGTGCACTGCAGAGTTATTTTATAGTTAGCGTTTTTACATCACTTCCAACAACACCCATCTTCGCTTTCACAACAACAACACTCTGCTCGCGCGTGGCATTCTTCGCGTGCTCGCCAGCATGCGAGCGCGTGCGTAGGCGGAGTTCAACATGGGCATGGCGTCCCTCTTTGGCCAATCGGCAAGGAGCGGGCATCTCACCTGCCCCGTCTCCCACTCAATACCATCACCATTACGCATGTGGTCGGAGGTGAGGAGGTAGGCGGAGCTACAAACGCCTCCTATCGGTACTCCACCCAGAAGGGTGGGAGTTGTCCTGCCTACCGTGGGCCTGTCCAATGGGAGACAGCCAGGGAATCGCGCGATGGGTCCGACCAATCAGGAGGCGAGTGGCCAGGAGAAGAAGCCCCTCCCTCCTAAAGAGGAAGAGAGTGGTTGTCGGGACGAGCATGGAGAGGCGGAGATCGTGGCGATAGCGGTCTGCAGTTTTGGTGCTGGCAACGCCAAGGTCGTGGGTTTGAGCCCCACCGTGGAGGTTCGGTGTGACTGCATGAGGTGGGACAGGTACCCCGGCCCGGCTGTACTGATTGAAGACCCACTGAGGTCTATTTTCTGTGTGTGTGTGTGTGTGTGTGTGTGTGTGTGTGTGTGTGTGTGTGTGTGTGTGTGTGTGTGTGTGTGTCCGTGGGCCCCGTCTGATAAGTAGAAACTGTTAAGTGCTTGCTTTCCTTGCACATTACATTTTCATATTCGGATAACTCTGCTCTGTGTGTTCCCTCCCCGATTATTGTTATAAATAAATACCACCCTTTTTGTTGAATGTATCAGCTCGTTTATGTGTTTCTTTCATTGGCTTAGCATGGTGTGTGTTGGAAAATAGCGAAGCAGCAAATTGTTCATTTGGTCCAGCGCGGCTCTGGTAACTCTGTTCGGTTACACCGGATCCGAGCCGTTACTTGCGACTCGGATCGGACAGAGTCGACCGAGGGTGTGGTTCCCTGGGAGTTAGACTGCGTGGGTATTTTGGTATATTGAAATTGGCAATTGACCCCATCCCACGTGGTCGACCTATTGGCGATCTTCGGTCCGATAAGGGATCCGTGACCTTTCGGATTTATCTGAAAGGTACGACTTAAATTCCGGGTTTTCGGTGGAGCAGACTCTACTGCTCCCCCTAGCAGCCGTGCTCGCCACCGATACCTGGCACCACAACACTATATCCTCAGCAACCTCACTCCACAACCATAACTATTATCTCCAAATTTCTCACATTCTGCTACTTGCTGTAAATTATCTATCCATTCCTTCAACCTCATAATAACTATCCTCAAGTGGGTTATTTCCTCACACTTCTGACAACAGTAAGAACCCTCTGCTTCCCTATTGTTGATACGGCCCACATTGAGCATTCATCACATTTTATGAACTCCTCTTCCTTTCTCCTTTGGTCTCGATTTATACCCTTTTTCATCCCCATACTCCCAAGGCCCCAACTTACTAAAACGTGAAACTTAACACAAGGCCTCCTCTGCCTCTTTCAATAAACTAACACAAATACCCACTGAAACTGTTGTGAACCCAACTACAGCTTTATAACTGCAGTCCCTCAGCACCTGACACAAATCGTGATAACAAAATATGCAAAACAACACACAAAAACACACTTGTTTTGTTCTAGTCGAGTTTACCCTGTGGCGAACGACTGGAAGTGACTGTCTCACCATGAGCCATGGTATTTTAGCAAAGGACTTCTATGATTCCATATAGGACTGACTCTGCAAACTTCTCCACCTGGATTTCTGTCAATGGAAAATCCTCCTTTCTGTATTTGTTGATAACCACCTTCCCTGCTGATGTATCTTGCTCTTCCTCTGCCCCAAATTGGTTCATCTGATCATGTGCTTGTGAAGGTCAACATCTCTCTCTCACCATTCTCAGAGAACAGCCTCAGTGCCAGTGAGTCTGGCAGTTCACTCAGGCAAACTGGCAGGGATTGCAAGCAGCCATCACACTTCAGGACTGGTCACCGATATCTACTGCCGCAAATATTAGCTCATCTTGGGAATTCTTTCACACACCTGTTCTCTCTCATGCACAGTTTAATCCCACCTTGTCTTCATTTACCATACTCACCCTCCCAACCATGGTACATTGAATCCTGTCGTGAGGCAGTCACTCGCCTTGAAACAACTTGCATTCTCCACCTGGAAGGCAAAACCGATGAAAGCAACCTAAGATCATTCCACAAAGCCCGCAACAAGTATGTCTCCACTCTCAGGAGAGCCAGAAAACAACAGCTGTTTAATCTCAAGAATGAACTTTCAAACTTGTCTCCCTCTTCTAAAACCTGGTGGCACCTTGCAAGTCAGTCTCTGGTGTATTCTTCCTTTCCATCCTTTCCCTGACTCTTCAAATGGCACCACAGCCACCTCCACTTTGGAAAAGGCCAAATGCCTCAACTCTGTGTTTGTCCCTCTGTCCGTCTCTCTCTCTCTCTCTCTCTCTCTCTCTCTCTCTCTCTCTCTGTCTGTCTGTCTGTCTGTCTGTCTGTCTGTACCCACCTATCCCAGTCACACTCAACTGCTTCTGAACTCTATCAAGTTTGTGACAACCCTTGACTCTGCAACTGAACTGGACTGAACTCCATCAGCTCGCATGTTCTAAAAACCTGCTTGCTGCTCTTGCACTTCCTATATCTGCCATTTTCACGCTGTCATTTGCCTGAGGTCGTCTTCCATCTGCTTGGACATCGGCCAACATCACTGCATTAAATAAAAAAGGTGCAAAACCGAATCCATTTAACCACAGAAAAATTACCGTATTTTCCGGTGTATAATCTACACATTTTTTGGGATTTCAGTCAATACATGGGTATAGAAAAAAAAATCAGTCTTAAAAATGATCAATGTTGAATTTCAATTATATTCCAAATGAACAATTTTTTTCTAACAGTGTGAACTGCTGCTAAGCTAAATTTCGCCATTTAAATTTTGAAAACCAGTTCAGGTTAAGAGTTTGAACAGCGTTTTGTTAACCGTGTGTAGAAATTAA
This sequence comes from Eptatretus burgeri, assembly GCA_024346535.1. Lineage (NCBI taxonomy): Eukaryota > Metazoa > Chordata > Myxini > Myxiniformes > Myxinidae > Eptatretus > Eptatretus burgeri. The sequence continues at coordinate 36,681 of BROF01004184.1, read as the reverse complement.
ATTTAAAAAAAAAACCCAGAGAAACCAAGAATTTAGGTGCATGGCATATATAGAACCTCACGGCTCTGAAAACACCATTAAACACAAAAGAAGAACACCTGGTCTCGCATCAAAAGAAGAATTATTCACAATCGCTTGTGTCTTGTGAGAACACTTGCAGATCGAGTGTATATGTATAATAACTTTAAGATTCCAAATCAAGCAAACAAGAAAAAACAACAGCGAGAGCATCCTTAACGTTTAGCCGTGCACCAACCGAACGTCTCGTAATTCAGACCTTGGACCATATGACTACAAAATACCATAATCATCAATTCAGATTCAGACCTTGGATATGCTGCTTTTAGTCTCCCAAAAATGGATGGAGGCCCTCAATATTAGAAATGAGATCAGAGCCATCTCTCTGGACATAACTCGAGCTTTTGAAACAGCCTGGCATCCTGCCTTTCTCTCCAAACTGTCTGCCTATGGAATCCAAGGCAAACTCCACTCTTGGATTCCTGACTTCCTCCCCTCTCATTGCCAACATGTGGCTCTCAGTGGAATCCTTTCTTCTTTTCTCATTGTAAAGGCTGGAGGTACCACAAGACAATGTTCTAGGCCCTATCCTATTCCTAATCTTCATCAATGATCTCTCTGACTCTGAAAAATCCTCTTTATCCATTTTCTGATGGCTGCAACCTTGGCCGTGACATCTCTCATTCTTCAGATAGGCAGGCAGCAGCCCATTCCTTCTCTTCAGATCTTGACAATCACAAGCGGGTCAAACACTTGGAATATGTCTGTCAGTCCTGAAAAATCTCACTCACACTCTCTCTCCAAAAGGACTATATTGCCAACCCTCTTGAAGAAGTCCAGTCACTCAAAGTCTTGGGTCTCACTCTTCGGCATGATCTCTCTTGGGCAAGCTACGTTTCAAACTTCGCCTCCAAAGCCTGACACCGACTAGGTATCCTCTGTCGTGCAAAGTTCTTCCTTGGCAGACCTGAGCTCCTATCCACCGACAAGACTTTCATCTGTATCGTGATGGATGGAGTACTGCTCTTCCCTCTAGGCTGGCTCCTCTGTCTCACACCCTGCTCAGCTTGATGCCGTGGAAACAAAGGCCTTCAAGATCATTGAAATCTCCCATGATGTCGCTGAGTCTATGGGCCTGTCACTTCACCATCGGTGAGAGGTCGGTGGTCTCTGTCTTCTTCTACCTCTTTTCTGGTCTTACACCCTCGTGATCCGGTCTGCTCTTGCCCTCTCCGTGCCCCACCCCTCCCCCGCCCAAGTATTTTCAGGGCGCAAGTGGTCCACCAGCATCCAATCCCCTTATAGCAAGACTCACAAAATCCATAATTACTGCTTGCCTCCCCTCACTTGTTCCTCTTTTTTTCTCACCTGTGGCATCTGTTTCTTCCCTCCAGGTATTCAAGACAGCTGTTCACCACAATCTCAGAGATCATCCTCCATCCAATGCCATGATCTTTTCTATACACATTAACACCCCACCACCCCTCCCCCCGAAATTTTCCTTTTGTATTAATCTTGTCTACCCCTTGCGTTCTTCCGTACCCCTCATTGATACTCGCATCCCTTGTTTGTCCATCTCCCCCTTCTCTTTTTGTTGTTCCTTTTCTTATGTTATGTCCTGATCCATTCTGTGTTCTAGTTCTTCACGAGCCTTGATTAGAAAAAAAAAGAAGAAAAAAGTGAAGAGCTGAATGAAGAAAAACAGGAATCTTGCACGATGTGATTGGTGGTGATTTGGTCATCTTCTCCTTGTCCTCTGAGGACATTAGACGCATGGGCCTGGTAAAACACCAAATTGACACCGGTACAGCCTGGCTTGTTCACCAGCCGTCCCGACAGATACCTTTAGCCAAGAGGTTGGAGGCTGATGAACAGGTGAAATTTTTAAGGGATGCATGAATCATCTAACCGCCACCAACCCATGTTCAGCCACCAACCCCATGCGTACGCAATAAATCGATGGCCCCTTGTTGCAGCAATTTTTGCATCAAGTAATTATTTCCTTCTCGAATAAAACAAGCTTCGAATTCAGTGAGTTGCTGCAAGAAATGCTGTGAAGGCTGTTTTTCCTTGCATGAAACGCAATGCAAACAGATGGTGGGGTGTAATTTCACACACACTTTGCATTATCAATGCGCGAAAAACGCTTCTGAAATAACTCGATGAAACCGCATGGGCTACTCGTGCTGCCTGCATATGACTACAAAATACCAAAATGAATCCCTGACATTCCTGCCATCTTGCTGTTCCTCCATGAATCTCTCCAAAGATTTCCCTTTTTCGATGCCTCCAATCTATAAATTCTCAAAGGCTACGAAAACTCGATACGACGATACGATATCATTTTGCATTTAAATACAAAGCAGAGGAGCACAGCATATCAGCTATGAGGTTTCCTATATTTTTCCTTTGGATTTTTGTCGGTGCAAACTTTAAAATTTGGTCATTTCCTTCTGGCATCATTGCAGCTACCCTAAAAGTGTATTTTAGCATCATTGCATTTTCAAGCTCGTCGACTCTAAAAAGGCGAAAAATGTGTAGACATTGCACGTCGTACAAAGCTCATCTTGCTCGCTTTGTTGAATACATAAATTTTTATTCAGCTTGTAATATATGCTGTACTATCAGACATTCATTTTCGATTAATTTAGCATTCATGTACACAAGATCAGTACTATTGCTTATCTCTGAAGTGAGGAATAATATTAATGTTCTGCAGTGCATAAATAATACATTACTTGATGAAACATGGCAGAGGTTGGTTTTTCATCAACATGGGATTACAATTTTTCCACATGCAACACTGGCAAGTCACATTTGGGAAACTTTGCCCAAAGACCTTTCAGGTTGATTGGCACTGCGGTGAGCATTGTAGCAGCTGACAACCTGTCATTGTGTTTAGCAGTGGCTGCCTAAATCCTCGTAAACGATGATAATGGATGCTAAAATAGGGGTGGATATGTGGCAGGCACCCCCTATTGTTCAGAACCTTTGCAGCATTGCTGATGTAAGACGAGGGTTCACAACTACGATTCCAGTGAAGATGTACTATTTGATATTTATTCCATATAGTAAAGCTTGCCGGCTAAACTCTTGAGGGGAGTCCACTCCATCTGAGAAGTGGACCCCAGGTTATTGTGTGACCATGCATTCTGGTCCTTTTAGTTAGAATGCATGTGTTCAATTGATCATGTGTGTTCAGCCTTTGGGCTGTCGTGCATGTGAATGCTCATGGGGCAGGATTGTTGGGTTGTGTACTTTGGCCGTGGAGTTAAACTGCACATCCCAAACTCTGTTTAAATGTTTGAAATTTTTTTTTTACCCTTTTTTTACTTTATCATAAAAATGTCATTTCTCAGAAGAGGAGTGGTTTCCAGTTGTTGTATGACCATGCAGCCTGACCCTTTGGGTTGGTATTGTCCGGGCGGTGCTTGCCTCCGGACGCATCTGGGTGGTGCTTAACTCCGGAAGCGTCCAGGCGGTGTTATTCCATGCAGAAACATTTTGATGAGACAGTATGAATTGTATTTAACGCTCCACCTCACTGTCTTCACTTTCCTCACTCTCCCTCCCTCCTCACTCTCACTCCCTCCTTGCTCTCCCACCCATCCTCACTCTCCCTCCCTCCTCTCTCCTCCACCCCTCTCCCTCTCCCCCTTTTATTTCCCCCATCTCAGTATTCCCGTCAGCGAAGCGACGGGTGGTACACGCAAGTTATCAATAAAGCTATTTTAATGGCAGTGTGTGTGACATAATAGGGTGCATGGATGATACAGGTATATGGGCCATAATTGCAGTGGGCATAATAGTAGCGTGTTCAGTTAACAATGGTATTTTTCTTCAGAATCAGCGCATTCGGTGAGAATATTCGCTCCATAATGAGCACCAATTTAGTTTGGCCATGCATTCTGGCACTACAGGCGAGGATGCATGTATTTGTTTGATCACGTGCTTCAGTCTTTGGGCTGAATTTTTTTTTTTCATTAAAGCCCAAATTAATGCTCGAAGCCTGGCGTCTTAAAGAACAGAGAGGCGGTCTCAGAAACAAAACTATTGATCTCCCTATACAGTACAACCCATTGGTTAAAGCATCTATAAGGGGATGGTGCAAGAGCAAGGATAAAGGTAGATTCAACAATAGCTTTGGGACGTATACACCGCCAAAATAAATCACAACGCACCGCTCCACACACTGCTAACACGCCATCACACAACACACACACACACACACACACACACACACACACACACCTTTCACTGGTAAATACAGAAAGTGCATCAACCTGCACCCCCATTCTGATCCACATGCAGAACCAAAAGACAGTCGGTCGGTACTGGGGCATGCACATTTAGCTGTGCACATGCATAATTAAAATACCAGATCAAAAAAATATAATTTTTTAATTACCAGGAATCAGTGGGAATCCAATGATGAGTGACATTGCCACATTCTGATAACAAAAAGATGCATGCTTGTTCACACATGTGACCGGAAGTAGTTTGCTATAAATGGCTGTGTGTGATTAGCTGTGCCTCTTGGCTTGAGAAGGATTGTAGACTGCAAGCAAAACATTGCCTGAGGAGGACTCTCTTCTGTTTGTGAAAAAATTGGAAAGTAGAGTTTACTCGAACTTTGTTTGATCGATTGGTTGACTGTACTGTGTAGCTGAATGATGGAATGTCCCAACCGCATAAATTTAATGTCAGATCAGGTTACGTATGGGAGCATGCTCTGGAGCAGCGCATTGCTGCGTCCACTTTCCGTCTGTACTCCAGGGGCCTCCGTCTTGCCATCCCCCAGGCAGATGCCTGGCCCATCCCCATCTCCTTGAGATGCTGATCAACCTGCTGCAACCACGAGACACGTGGTCACCCCATTGGCCTCCTCCACTCACGAGGCTTCCTCGCTGAGAGAATCTGGTGAGCAGGATCAGCGTCAGGAAAATGAGCCACATGTCTATACAGCCGAAGCTGACGCTCACGGACTATGCAGGGAACAAACCTCATTTGCGTCTCTCTCAGCAACTGCTGGTTGGACTCAAAGTCCGACCAGCGATAGCCAAGAATTCTCCGAAGAGACCTGGTACCAAAGGAATTGTCTCCATCTCAGATCCCTGGTCAGAGTTCAAGTCTCACATCCGTAGAGCAAGACTGGAAGCACCAAGGATGTAAAGACTTGGACTTTTGTCCTCCTGCACAGGTATCGACAGGGCCACATCCAGTGAATACATGACTCCCCAAGCCCGACCCAGACGTCTGATGACCACTGGCTCACACCCAGCAGAGACATGAATATCACCGCCAAGGAAAGTGAATCTCTTCGTGACCTCAACATCCCCACCACAAACAGGTACAGAAAAGATAGCAGCATCCAAGATGTCAGTGAAAACCTCGATCTTAGCTTTGACCAGGGAAACCCGTAATCCTAGCGGCTCCGACTCCTAATTCAGCACCTCGAGGGCCCCCAAAAGCATCTCCAGAGACTCTGCAAAAATGCCTGCATCATCTGCGAAATCAAGGTCAGAGATCTTGACATTCCCAAACGATGCACGCAGCTTGATCTCTCTGACGTTCTGCCCAGAAGTGTCCATACAAGTGCTGCTGCAAAGTCGGGAGCCAGTCCACACCCCTGACAAACTCCAGTAATAACTGTAAGTAAGTCGGAGATGGTTTCACCACATCTCACAGCACTCTCAGTACCAGAGTAGAGTCCAGACATCAGATCGATCGGTTTTGGTGGCACCCCACGAAGACCAAGAATCCTCCAAGGGCATCCTCATTCACTGAATCAAACACTTTGCAGAGATCAACATCCATTGCAAGCAGCCCCTGCCGAAACTCTCATCTTTGTTCGGTGAGGACCCGAAGAGCAAGGATACGGTCAATCATTGAACTTTTTGGTGTATAGCCTGACTGCTCTTGGCACTGGTGCTCAAGCAGATGGTGGCAAACCCTTTGAAGAATCATCCGAGCAAAGATGTTGCCCGGCACAGTGAGCAGCGTCACTCCTCGGTCGTTGTTGCAGTTGTGGCGATCACGCTTCCCTTTCTCGAGAGGGACAACAAGGCCCCTCTTCCAGTCAGTTGGGATGATGACTGTGTTCCTGGCAGAGCACAGAACTGCATGCAATGACACGAGTGCAGCATTTCCACCAGCCTTGAGAAGTTCAGCATAGATGCCACATAGATAACACCCTTGACATCCAACTCGACAGCTGGTGGATAAACCTCGAACAGCCACTCAAAGTAACCGGCCCAGCGGCCTTCACTTCAGACTCCTCTCTCAAGAGCCTGCCACCCTCTGCTCTTACTGCAGTACACCGAGGGATGGGCTTGGATGAACACAATGCGTGAATTCCCCTGTAAGCAGGACGAGAATCACTTGACCACAGGTGATGCTCTACCCCCTCACAGATTCCTCGCACATCGGCATCCTTGTCCACCCTCAGCTCACCTCAGCGCATGTTTTATTAGCGCGGTAACACCCTCGGTGTCCACCCTCAGGTACACGTGTATGCCTCACCTCCCTGAACAGCTCAGCTCTGCTATTAAGCCCGGCCTTGTGACTTTGGTCAATGGTATCCAGTGTCCCTTGAGAGACAAAATTTTCTTCGCCCTTCGGTGAGTTCCAAGACTTCCACCGGCAACATCAAGGATGGTGGTCTTGAAGGCACTCCATAACTCTTCAGGATTCGCCAAAGCACCCAGACCCCCCCCCCCCGTACATACCCACTCAGCCTGTTTGCATCTTTCAGGGATGTTTGCATCCCTCTCATCCTTCAGCTTGCCAACAACATCAGCTTGCCAACAACTCTCAACAGCTTGCCATGATAACATTCTCCCGGATTTAAGCCGCAACTTCGGAGTTGCTGCAGCAAGCCTGTGTTCAGTATTGTGGAACAGAGCACTTCTGTAGACCCTGCAGTTCTGGATCATCCTCCAGCGACCATCAACGAGCACTTGGTCAAGCTACTTTGCCACTCCACCAGCATTGGAAAACCAAGTCCAGCGATGAGCCTGTGTGTGCAGAAACCATGAACCAGTCACCCTAAGTCCATGCATTTTTGCAAAGTGAAGGAACTTAGTGCTATTCTGGTTCACAGTTTCAGACCGATGCGAACCAACACATGTCTCATAACCATCCCTATCAGTTGCAATTGATGCATTGAAACCCCCCAAGACGAGAAGAGTATCTCGCTCGGGGCACTGATCAACCACGGACTCGAGCGTGCCATTGAATGCGTCCTTCACGGTGAGATCACTCGCCTCAGTCGGAGCATATACAGAGACCAGGGAAACGACACCCAAGGAGTGACGAATCCTTAGTCTCATAATACACTCATTGACTGGTGTTACCTGAATTATCATTGGAGTCAGCTTATTTGACATAGCCACAGCAACTCCTTGGGAATGGTAACGATCAGAGTGACCAGAACACAATCGTAAGTGTAATCACCCGCCATTATATCACCATGGTCCGGTCTCCGAACCTCAGAGAGGGATGCAATACCGATGTCCAAACGCTTGAGCTCAGATGATAACAGAGACAGGTGATCATCCTCTCAGGCATATGACATTCCAGGTACCCACTCGAAGGGACCGCCTCATGTTAACCCAAGGAGACCGCCGTCTGGTAGTCGACACCTCAGCACCACCCTGACACGCACGACTGCAATCCAACCCGGGAAGGTTAACCCCGTGTTTTTTCTCCTATCATCAGAGTGGGAGTCCTGAAGGCTTTGCCCCAATCTCATCATTTTGTGAGCTGCCCTGCGCCCAGCAGCTGCACGGGGGGGTACTCCCACTTTGTGGGTTTTCAGTTTTCTTTGCGTTTGTAGTGTGATTTGCAGAGTGAAGGGTTTTACAGTGGCCGGAGTGCAAATCCTGCCACCAACCTTTGAAAAAAAAATACAGTGACCCAACTGCAGGAGGATGTCCGCAGACACAGTTGGGCACGAAAAATGGATGGCCGTTGGCTTACAAGGAGCACCTCTGCACTTTGGAAGGTTTTGTTTTTAATCCTGCTGGGTGTTTATGTATATGTTTACATATGTATATGAGGCCCGGTGAGGAGGAGTGATGTAAGCGACATTTTAGCTTGCCTGTTCGAAGAACAGAGAGCTATAGCGATACCCCCAGTGTGAGCGTGAGCATCAGCATCAGCTTGAGCGTCAGCGTAAGCGTGAAAATGTTAAAGTTTTTGGTGCAAGTTATTTCCTTTCTAATGTTTTTATCGACCACACTATTTTTTACTGATTACAAGATACAAATACATATATTGCTTTAAAATTATTTGGATCAGACTTCACTGCAATGCTTTATAAAAAATATTGTTAGACGAGTCTTTCAACCAGAGAGTTGGTGTCAAAGCCACCGAATGCTCACCTGTTTATACATTTATCGTTTTTAAAATACTAGTCTAATAATATTTTTTATAAAGCATTGCAGTGAAGTCTGATCCAAATAATTTAAAAGCAATATATCTGTTTGTATATTGTAATCGGTAAACTAGTACACATATTAAATGAATGGTGAGCATGGAGGTATCCATATCTTATATAAGCATATAAGAAAAAAAAGCCAAGCGTCTAGTATAAACAGGTGAGCATTGGGTGGCTTTGACACCACCTTAGGTTGAAATTTTAAAATTGTTTAAAAATCATTTGTCAATTTCAACCTCACTACACCAATAGTATACCCCAAAGGAACCTCCATGCCAAATATCAGCATCCTAGTACACATATTAAATGAATGACAAGCTTCTAAAAAATAACTTGCACCAAAAACTTTAATGTTGATATGCTACAAAAAGGTAAGTTCAAAACAGCTAAAAAAATTTTTAACATTTGAAATTATTTTTTAATTTCAACTTCACTACACCAATAGTATACCCCAACGGAACCTCCATGCCAAATATCAGGATCCCAGTACACATATTAAATGAATGGCAAGCTTCTAAATAACTTGCACCAAAAACTAACATTTTCACGCTCACGCTCACGACGGGGGTATCGCTATAGCTCTGTTCTTCGAACAGGCGAGCATTGGGTGGCTTTGACACCAACTATCTGGTTTAATGATATGATGATCGGCTCAGATGATAGGGGAAGGGTTAAAATAGTGCTATATGGCATTAACTCCAAAATGGCCGATGTGGCCCTTACATCACTCCTCCTCGCGGCGCCGTGTGTGTGTGTGTGTGTGTGTGTGTGTGTGTGTGTGTGTGTGTGTGTGTGTGTGTGTGTGTGTGTGTGTGTGTGTGTGTGTGTGTGTGTGTGTGTACAGGGGGCTGCAAAAGTAGGTTTTCAGTAATGAAAAACAAAACGTGTGCACAAAACATATTTTATTGATTATACAACCATATCAATAATAACATACCAATTATAAACGTATCAAGAATAAACATATTAATCTAGTATTAATGAATGAATTCTAGTATTAAATGAATCCTAGCACCACTACTATAATACTGGTAATACTGATATAATCCTTACTGTATACCTACTGTTGCAGCCATATATATATATATATATATATATATATATATATATATATATATATATATATATATATATATATATATATATATATATATATGTAAATAGAGGAATAATGGGGCTTCTGAGGCAGCCATACAAATGAATGGGGAAAAGGGAAAAAACTTTGTTTCAATGTCCAAAAAGCCGAAAATAGGAGACAGATTTCCTCCCCTCCCATACAAACGAATGGGAAAAACTCTCTGACTCAAGCCCCAAAAGCTCAAAAAGGAGACTGATTTCCTCCCCCTCCCATACAAACAAATGTAAAATTGAGACTGTCTCATGGCCTAAAAGTCCAAAATAGGAGACTGATCTCTGCTCCATTGAGCAAATGTAAAATTGAAACTTACTGATTAAAGCACTTCTTTCCTTTCATATTTTCATTCCACTCAAAGTGTGACCCAATGAATATTTGTCCATGTTCTCCTTTAGGGAATAAATTAATTTTCCTATTACATTCATCACCATCGAGTATATTCACCAAGATTACTTTGGAACTTAGTTCTTGGTTTAAGTATTTTTGTTGAGCAGAAAAGAAATGATAAACTTCTCTCAATGCTCTTGTTTGACCACCTCCTGAGCCAAATATCATTTTGAGATTGTAGTAAATTGTTTTTCCATTGTTCAATTGATAACCATCAAAGTTTTCAGTCCTTTCAAGGATATTAATTTTTTTCTTTACATCCTCCAACTTATTTGTAATTAAATTTATCAGCTTATTTGTTTTATCTACTTTTACCTTGGTTATTTCTTCAATAAGACTTATTTGATATTTCTCAAATTCTTTATGTTTCCCATTTAAATACCAAGGCTGATTACATCTCCACTCTTTGGTTTGGTTATTGCTTGATTCTATCATTTATAAATCAGTAAAAAGACGGCAGTAGCCTGTTGAAATTCCCAACCCAATATCTGTACACTTATACTTATAACCATAAGGGAGACGATTGATTCCATTCACTAAAATATATTTTTTATCATCAAAAGCTCTTAATGCTTTCTTATTTATCTCTTCTGTATATAATTGATGTTTATAACTTCTTATTGTATTCATTTTTCTGTACTCTTCCCTCTTTAAGGTTAAACAGTTGTAATAATGTTTGAAGTTTATTGTTTCTTTATTCTTTATGTGATTATATTTTTCTTTATTCCCTTTAGCTTCTTATCACACATTTCAATGTTATTATTATCAATATACGTAAAAGCATAAGACTTTGATCTCAATCCCATAAATTCACTCATGACCTTCCCACCCAATTTATCTTTAAACTTACCAATAACCTTTTTATTCTTTGATGAAAACAACACATCACCTGACTTATAATTACTTGTATCATATATATCAATATTATCAATCATATCCTCATATACATCACTTGTCTTAATTTCGAATATAAAGCTATCTGTATCCAGATATAACAATGACACATTATCCTTATACTTTGATTTTAAATTATTATAGTAATAGTTATACATTAACGACTTTGACAAGTCCAGAATTGATGTTCCTATCTAAATTGGTTTATCCATTTCAATACTCTCTTTTTTTCAAATGAATAGCACAAAAGTTCTCTGTAAACACCTCCGCTCGCTCAAAACTCGGTCTATTAATTAACTTTGAAGCCTGTTTCCAAGATGTGGCAAGTCTTATGTTTTGTCGATTACTAACATTTTCCATAGTCTTTCCAAATACAGCATTATTCATTAATTTATAAAAGTCCTTCTCAAAATCTGTGTTTGCTTCTGTTCTCCTTTTTGTATTAAAATCAATATATTTGTTTAACCAATGACTGTTTAAATTTCAAAATCCGATGAATTTTCCTCACTCACAACCCAGCAGATAAATATTGTCTCAAGTTCCTTTGATGCAAAACATAACTTTCTCTTTCATTTATAGACCATGGGCCGAGCCCCAAAATTCCTACTTTCCCTGATCTGCAATAGAGAAGTACTTTATTTGACCTTTAATGATCCTAGAGTATATTTATAAGTATGTCTATTAATGTTCCCATTTTCAAAACATACGTGTATTTGACAGAAATCTGAAGAAAGGGATGCGAAAATTACTCTTGCAGCCGACGATCTCAGGAAAGTGATGACGTCAGCTTATATTAGTTCTTAATTGGCCAATCATAGTGCTTTTAACAGGGGCTCCACCAAAACAAGCCAATCACAGTCATCGTACAGTGGGTGCCGTTGTAACGCAATGTAACAAAGGGCGAGTAAATCTACGCGTAGTATGACGCGACATGGAGTGCTGCATGCATTTGGTGGACCAATCTGCAGACAAACTAATTAGTTTTTCGGATGTTAGCTGGAGAAAATTTCGTGAATGTGTCCATCAGTGGAAGGACTTGAATACCAGAGAAGGTGCCTTTGCTACCAAAGCTATCCAAAGATTCCATTTAGAGCTCGTGTTGGCGGAAGAACAACTCGATGTTGTCTCTGCTGGCCCTGACCACTCCGTTGGATATCATCGTGCATGTTATATGCGATTTACTGACAAAACAAAGATCGAGAGAGCCAAGAAAAGACAAGAACAAGATAATCAAGCTAAAGAGTGTAAGTACTGTTTATTGAGAACGAGAATCCTATTTTGTTTACCTTTTTTGAATGAAATGATTTGGCCCTTTCATCTTTCCCCCCAAGTGTACAATAATTGCGACTATTGTCTCTCGCTTCTCGCACGTATTACAATTTATGTTAGTTGATAATAATGATAGTTATGCGATTTGCGGTGACAGTATAATAATTGTCTACAAAAATTATTGTATGAACATTTTTGTGAACATATCCATCTCCACGTCTCAAAGGAATCTTCTGACTCTATACCGTTGTGTTGTATGGTATTATTAATATTATAACTATCATTCCAAGCTCAGGCAATGCCATCCATACACATGATACACTTCCACTCTTACTCTTAATCTTATTTCTGAACAGCAACATTTATATCTAAAAATGCTAAAACTTTAAAGTAGAGTCGAACTTAGATCTACATCTAAAAACTTAGATCTCGTACTAGTAATACGGTCTAGTCAACGAGTATACTACTACCACTAGTAGCAGTTACAGGTTGAGTCACTTCTAGTAGTAGTCCATAGTCCTATAAACATTTCATCACGTTTTGATTGTTATGACCATGGAATTTATATTAATATTTCGGCACGCCCCTTTCTTTGTTCCACCATCAGATTTTTGTTACTGCATGAAATGAAACAAGATTTGGCACATATATTAATGATATTATTGTCTTCCTTAAGAGGCCCCTCAAAATTCGTTTTGATGCATTTTCACAAACTCCAACCGATTCCATTCAAATTCGGTACGATTATGGCTTTTGGTCCAACTTAGGTCATTGGCTATAAATTTTTTCCATAACACTTCCGATATTCGAAAAAATCGATAAATCGATATCCCTTTTGGGATTTTCCATTCAAATCCACTCAAGTTTAAGGCCTACGGGGGACGCAAATTTCCACTTTGCCCCGGGCGCTGTTTACCTCCGCTATGCCAAGCTGTTAGGGTTTAGGTTAGTGTTAGGATTAGGGTTAGCTACCCTAACACTAACACTAACAGCTAACCGTAACCCTAACAGCTAATCCTAACCCCAACCGCTAACCCCAACTGCAACCCTAACCCTAACCGCTAACCATAACCCTAACCGCTAACCCCTAACCGCTAACCCCTAACCGCTAACAGCTATTCGGGAAATTTGCAAGAAAGCCCGGGCGTTGCCCGAGCAATGCCGGGCTTTACTACTAGTATTTCATATTCAAGAGTATACTTATGTTTGTTAGGGAATGAATGACACCAGTATTTTAAGTTTATGAAATAATGGCAGCCCAGGAGTTTTAATGTTTCTGGAATTTATGATTCATTCATTTAATATCATGAAAATCAGCACAACCAGTTTGCTATCGAAGAGAAATCTCATTATAATAAAAAGTCATAACAGTTAGCAGAGATTTTTTTTTTAAAGCGACAGTAACTGTCTGATTTGAGATGCTCAAACATGAACAGAGACATTGTTTTTAACAAATGTGATCAACTCTGTTTTGTGACTTTCATGGTAATGTGTGTTTTCACAATTTTAAAATCTGTTATGGCAACACTGACCATATTGTATACACCTTAGTTTTTAAAAATTATGACACATATAGGTTGTACATTAAGTTTCATTGTATAGTTGTAAAGAGTAGTGATAATTTGATACATGTATGTAATTGCTGCACCCTGTGCTTCAGGATCAACAGTTGGAATAAAACACATATCTTCCATAGGGACAGTCAAGTCAGGTTTTTAAGATTTGGCATCTTCTATTTATAAGAGAACAAAGTTACATGTATTCAATGTAATTAAGCTTTATTTAATGACTTTATATAGCAAATTAGAGTTGTATCCTTGTAAAGCAATTCACATCGTGACATCCTCTTGGAAATAACACACTTATTTCATCAATGAAATGACAGTAATATACCTGTAATAGCTTATGCAGCATTTGTGTGGAAGCATTACTTTCACATGCATAAATCATTAAATGTATGTATGATTCCTGTACAGCATAACATGTTACAAACAACTGAGAAAGTAGTATGCATCAGCAATGAGCTTGTATATAAACGTTACATGAATGGTATCTCTTGAGTAACTTTTGATTATATTTAGTGCAGTTTTAGATTAAGACATACATACATGTAGCTTAAGAGAGAAAAGGGAATGGTAGCAGAGAGTGAGAGATAGAGAGAATAAGATTTTAAAATAAAACCAACAATATGTGAGTTGTGTGTG